>APFE030847161.1:0-12703 GCA_000404065.3 Pinus taeda
TGCATAGTTAAATTCAATTAGTATATGTTTTGGGACAAGGCCTCCAAGGCTAGTCTTGCAAAATGAGGGGCCACACATCACAATGGCTAAAAAGGTCTACAAGCCTTGATTTGTACCTTTGTAAGTATATTTAATATGTGAAATGATATTTTTTTTGTTTTTCTTTTTGAGAAAAAAGTAAAAGATTGCATATCAATTAGTTTAAATATTCCACCCGCCATGTTTTGATAGGAGGACAACTATGGTTGTCATCCAACAAATTTCAAAAAGGGCATGTTACAAAGAAAAAAGTGGATCGATTTTTTTATGTGGATGGAGAATGAGGTAATAATTGTTCACTTTCAATAAGTTATTTGGATATTGTTTTGTTATGTCAATTTGCATTTCTTGCAAAATAGAGTCGAGGGACCATACCCTTATTTTCCATATTTAGCCAATGAAAAATGTTGTACATTCTGATTGTAAAATTGGTTGGAACATGGTTGGAACATGATAGGATAAATGACATCCTCCTAGGGTAATATATCGGTGGAATTTTTCCCACCATATTTATGGAATGTTTCTTGTTAGCACATAATCTTGCAGGGCCTTAAGGAAGGGAAAACCTAAGGGCAAAATACTAGACTAAGTGACAACAATGGCACAATGACCCATTGTCGCTTTAGTAAAGGTCCCCTGATATTTATGGACTTTCACTAATGGCAGGAGTCCTGGGACGACGCTACCAAAATCAGGTTTTTCCAAGTATTTACCTTCCTAAAGCTATAAGCCATTAAGGGAGATCCCACGACACTAGGATTGAGGATTAACTCCCCATTTAAGGTGAGGGAACAAGACTATAGTCAAAACCCTTCCTTCTTCCATGTCATCAAACAATCCATGCCCAAAGTGCCCAAGGAAAAAAAAGCATAAGCATTTGATTGCACAATGAAAAACATTCCTTTAGGATTGGATTTCCCACCTTTAAACACATGCTCTCGATAGATGGGTGAGGGGACAAATGACTGAATCAAGAGGCAGAGATCAGATGGCACAATACATTGGTTACACTAGTGGCTGTCAGGGGTTATTGGTTGTCATTTCAAGATTAACTTGGGAGAAAAAAATCTTGTATGGGGTCACCCACTTTTGGTGGGTAACATTTCCCTCCATAACTTGTGTTTTCATCGTAGACACAATTCCTGGCTGAAAGGGAACCAGTGCCTAGGACATGCACATAGTTTTTTCAAAACTTTCAAAAGATTGTTAAAAAATTATTAAAATGTGCCCAAAGGTGATATATTCCCTTTTGTAACAAAAGTTAATCTTGGAGATGAATCTTTATGCCCAAATTGGCCTTATATTAGCAAGACTTTAACTATTTTCCTAGAAAGTAGAACTAATAAGAGGCTAGGGTTTATAACTTGGTCCCTTTAATAGAATCCAAATTTAAAACTCTAAGATGAAAGTTTGAATGATTTAAATTAAGAATGAAAGTGTAGAAGTGTTGGAGAGCCTATTGAGATGTCTTTGAACTTACATGCATTCACTGTAACTATTAAAGATACATAAAATAAATTTGTAACTTGCTCAAATAAATCTGCTATGATCATACATGTGCTTCAAAGAAGGAAAATGGATATGGAAAAACACATAAGAGAAACAACACATACTACAATGTACCACTACATACTAGAATCAATCGGGTGGCTTTCATGATTATCTACAAGGAAACCAAAATTATTGCACAAGTAATCAAAATGCCAAAGTTATTAATCCTTTTCTAGTGGTTCTCATGTATTTTAAATATTACATCAAAATTAGTTACAAAGGTAATTATCAAAACATTTATAACTACTTAACTATTTGTTACTAAAAAGTTTTTTACAATGTTACAAAATGAAATTTTCTCATTTTTTAGAAGTTTGATGACTAGTGGAACATTGACTTTGAGCATTGGTTCCTATTTGTACCATTTGAAATTCTCCTTCAATAGGAGTAATCAACCTTTCACACATCTTCTAGGGTTCTTCATCTAGGAGCTTACAATGGATGATTTTATGGAATGCAACTTTCAAATTTGGAAGCTTTGTATAATGAGTTTTTGCAAAACAAAAGTATCTTCATCAACCAAAAAAGATGGAATTCCCACTGCAAATAATTCACTATAGTACTTCCCTTTAGAATTGCAATCTTTTTATGTGATGTATTTTCTATTCTTTTAATAACCACTAGTTCTTTTTCATATAGTTCCCAAGAAAGTAGTTTTCCTTGTTGCTCCCAACAACTAGATAGACTGTATCTAGCCCTCTAGTCAAATTTGGAAACAAACAAAGATACCGACTTGTGAACCTCCTTTAATATGTTCTCAACCTGATGTGAATTAGGTTTCCTCATTAATTTTACTGATTTCCATAATTACTCCAGCTCCATCTCTGATATCTAATGCCATTATTTCAGTTGAAGAGTTCCCATTTAGATATTTTATCATATTTTTAGCCTTCATTACTTCTTTATGTACATTTTCCTTGCATGCATCAATGCTTTATTGACACCCATTCATCATACTCTTCAGTTGAGAAATTATATGAATAGACTCTGATTTAGAATGGACCTCTTGAATGGTATCATCGCAAACAATTTTTCTCGCTTCAATTAGAGAGATATTGCCCTTCAATTTGTTTTTTAACTCCTTGATGTCATCTTGTGCTTCATTCTTCTTGGTGGTCAGCTGATCATTGTATTATTATGTTGTATTTAGATACCTCTCCTTGATATCAAGTTATTCCTTTAACTGAGTTAGGTTGTCCTGGATTTTCTCATTAGAGGAAATTTCAGCCTAAAAGTGCCTCCTAAGGAAAAATCAAGAAATTAATAAAAAAATTCATGCAGACATTTTTTAATATATTACTTTTATCTATGTTCACAAATTATTAGTGAGATTAATCATTTTTAATATATTATTTATAATTTTTACTTGCATCACAACCCCTCAATATATGGCACTTTTATTAAATCAATTGTCTATATATATTTTATAATTAAATTTAACTATCTTATTTATACTTTTATTAATTGTGTATATATATTTTATTTACTATTCTTTTGGTTGTTGTTTAATGACGTTGTCTACTTAAGCCACAACTTCACTAGAAAAATATTTTGGCCAAGAATCTGGTAATTTTGTCCTTTCTAAATACACATTTTTTAAATATTTAATTTATTATATATATTTTTAACTAATTAACTAATTTACATTTAATCATATTAACTTTTTAACTATTTTATCTTTTTTGTCAAAATCCGATAACTTGTCATTTTTAGAATAAGTTTTTAACTATTTTATATTAACTCTATTTTTATATTTTTGGCTGGAATCTGGTAATTTGTCCTTTCTAGAATATGCTTTTTAAACTATCTAACTATAACTATATTATATTTCTAACTATTTAACAATTTACATTTTATATTTATCTACATTTTAATTGTTTAACTACTTTATATTTAACTATAATTATATTTTATTTTTAATTATTTCACTATTTTATTTTTAACTATAACTGTCTATAGTTATATTTAATTTTTTTTGGTGTGTTTTTGGGCATGGTTATTAACGACAATTGGACCCGCATTGTTAATTTATATTTTTTCACTAATATCAATTTTCACATTGCATTAATAACTTTTCGGTATTCTAATTCATATGGGTAAGGTAGGTAAATACCATTAATAAAATATTTCATGAATACCCAAATTAAGTATATATAGAGAATCATTAATTAAGCATAGATCAACTAAGATGGGTGTGAAGTGATCTCGGGGACCCTTTCCTAGGGTAGCTCAAGAATGGGAATTGCTTTCTAGGAGAATTGGATGAGGATTTAAGGGCTGTGTTTAAGGAGTGTCAATTGTAAAGGAGCTTCCAAAACCCTAAAATCCTTGTTGAACTTGGTTTCCCAAGTGGTTTTGAAGATTTGACTTTTAAAAGGTATGGGACCACACGTAACCAAGTGGGCCCGAGTTAGGTCAAGAAGAATAAGTTTATAAAAAAATGATAGACTTGGCCTAAACAAGGAGGAGAAGGGGACCAAAGAATTGATTTTCAGTTGAAGGTGCAAAATTATCCCTATGAGGAACTAGTCTAGGGAGGCTTAGGGAAAAAACCGATATCAATGCTAGGGCTTGGGATATCTCACAAACCCACTATCGGAATTCCCTAAAATTTAGAGGAGGCCTAGGAGACACACTAGCGCAGCAAAGGTAGAGATATCAAAGTTTTCCTATGCATGGTTTACAAGATAAATGATGTCATATGAGCCCTAAAGTGGCTAGACCTATAATAAAGAAGGAGAGATGAAGAAAAATGGTTCTTTAAGTGATCACCTTATGGTAGACCAATGCCTAATCCTTTGGGGAGTTTGGAGTCAAGAGGAATATGATAATGTACTTTGTTTCGAGGTCAAGGAAGCTTCAAGATCAACTTCACTTGTCATTAGGGAAAAGGAGAGTGAACTTAAAAGATTTTATACTTCATTTTGGAAGGTGAAGTGGCTTATCAACATAAATTCAACCATATAATTATCCCGAGGAGATTTCCTTCAACATACATGGCCCATACATAGAGATAGCCTATATAGAAACATAATTCCACAATTTCGTAGTAAATGCATGCAGCAACTAGCCCTAATATAGTGAAAATCTCATCATCAATGTATGTGACAAAGTAAAAGAATAAATAGCATGAAATTTTTACTTACATGTAAGATAATATATCCAACCACCTATAAAATTTCCAACCAAGAAGATCCAAGATAAGGAAAGACAATCCATACATCAAAATTCATCCATGCTCCAAAAGTTCGTCCACCAAGAAGGAATAGCGAAAATATCAAGAGAGATACAAGTCAAAACCAAGTGATATTAAGAAATGAAATCTCATAATTTGTATTTATACATCTCTAAGGATTTTGATTTAGGTATTTGAGCCTACATTAGCCCATAAAATAAAAATATTGTGTAATTAACTAACTTTTGGTGACAAACACACCAAACTAGCTCATAAAAAAATAACAAGCCTCTCAAGAGGTTGAATGATCAAAAATTCATATCGTTTGGCTCCCTAAGGAGCCTTATAAAGTCCATAAGTTCCATAATTATGAAAAGGACTTCAAAAAGTAATGGACAAGGGGTTGGCCCCTTGTTCTCCATATAATAAACCTGTGGCACTCCCAATGGCTATGAGGGCACACAAGTGACCTCATGAGTCCCCAAGTAGGTTGAAGATGCATGTAGACCATTTGTAAGGGCTCAAATTATGGTGTAAGTGGTTCCAAATCGGCATGAAAGTCCTGGTTCATCTGTCAAGTGCATGGTACAACTATGGGGCTGACTGAGCAAAGGTGAACCAGGTGCATCTTCCTCATCCATGAGGTGAATCACGAGCAATACCTAAACATCTCTATGGATCCATGGAGCATTATCTACAGCTGTGGAGGCCCATGGCTCTCAACACACACCCTACATGTGCCAACATAGCCCTTTGGATGGATAGGACCTTGTATAGGGAGCCAAACCCAAAATGGAGACCACCTGCAATCCTCCATAAGATCTGATACATCTCCTAGCCTTCCAGTACAATAATTCATCAAGGAAATTGAGTAAAAGAGATTACTAAATCATGGACATTAGGTGGACACTTCATAATGGCATGCCCTTCCATAATGGGCTTTGGCATGTGCTAAAGTCTCCAAGCTCCAAATGGGGTTAGCCAAGTGTCCTATTAGGTGGTTTCTACTTCTAAAGGGAATAGTATGTCCAAGGTACATCCTTTAAAGGGTGGTGGCATGTGATAAAGAGATTAATGGAGTATGAGATGAAAAGGTGCAACCCTAGGCCACATGTTGGGGTACAAGGGTAGCTAATAAAAGGGAAGCCAACACTTTGGTATATAATGTATAGGAGGGAGAAATCATGGTACATGAGGTGCCTTGACCTTGTATTTTCCACCCTTTTTTATATACCTTTTTATATTTTTTTATTTTTCTTTAATTTACTGCTTGGGGCTCAAGGGATAACAGCATGATGTGTGATATATAGCAGTGGATACCCCCTTTAAGGTAGGGCAGTTCATTGCCCACCAGAGGTTGGGACAATCATGGGTTCTTGAATGATAAAGGAGGCTCATCTAGGGAGTGTAGGAACCAGGGTGATGGCCATGATGATCAGGTAGAGCTCATGTATTGGCTTTTTCCCAAGTGCTAAATGTGTTTTTCGCAACAATCTTTTGCATTTTATGGTACATCTTCCTATTGAATGTGGCCAAGTATTATTTTTCTTTTCTTTTGAGTTGCATCAGCCTCTGGGGCATCATTCCAGGCCCAACCCATGGTGCGGGCAAGGGGAGGGGGAAGGCTAACCCTATGTGTACCCAATGGAGGAATGTGGACCTAGGTCGGAGAAATGATGAATGGGGTTATAATGAGTGGAAGGGGAGTTATATATGTGGATGAGGGATAAGGACCACACAACCAAAATCAGGGTTTCCCATGTAGTACCATCCCTAAAGCCCAAAGGTTAGTAAAAAAATATCCCACAAGATTTGGGTCCAAGGTTAACATCCAAAAGAGGTCTAGGGTACAAGAGCACAAACCTAGCCGACTCTTTGTGTCGAATCCCCCCATTAATCCATGCCCAAAATTATCCATGATAAGAAAACTACAACACTCAATTACCAAATGACAAGGCATACCTTTAGGTTCGGGAGACCCACCTTCAAACATACGATCATGATAGATGGGTGAGGGACCGCATGTGTGGCTCAGGTGGAGGAGAAATGGCTCAACGAGATAATTGGTTTCTACGAGGGGTTGATGGCTTCCAGTTGAGGACCATCTTGGAGAAAAATTGTCTCCTAGGGATATCACCCACAAAATTGTGGGTAACATCTGGCTCCAACTAGGACATAATCTCTCAAAAAATTGGACAAAGCTAATCGAACGAGAGGTCATGAGAAGTACATTAATCTCTTGGTTACCATAGACCTATTAACTGCACATATAATAGATGAAAAACATGAGGCAACATGATTTTGCGGCATCTCATGATCACACATGCTTGAATTAGACCCATAAAATCAACTCATAGAAGTAATCTTTCAAATGTAGTTTTTAAGTCTAGGTTCAACTAATATATCATGAGAAATATCATATGACATTAGTTCTAACGTAAGATGAGCATGCAATGCATCCTACCCTAACATGAATATGATGAAGCTACTATTAAGTGTAATCATAAAGCCAGTGCAACCAATATATCATCAAATATATATAAATATGTTTTCCTACATGATTACTCATGCAAAAAATCCCAACATCAATGCAAACCCAAACACATGGAGGATGTTGTAGGTGGGAAGTGGGAAAATATGGTTTCCATGTGAGGTAATAGGAATCCTAAGAGAAGAAACACAAGTCAATCTATAAATGCAGATCCTTCCCTCTAAGTACACAATGGTGGAATGAATGGTTATCCTTAAGAACCTCTTATCACAATCATTGCTCATAATATTGTGCTTTGAAGATGTCACAAGGTTGTGATGAGAGGGGAAAGAAGGGTGAGGAAAAGAAGGAGCTCAACAAATAGGTTTCTTAATGTGATGGTCACATCAGAGAGGGGAGGTCATGGAGTGATCAAAACCTTGAGAGTGTGTCCAAGGAGGTAAAGTATAATCAATGAGGGGCTCTTCCTCGACACTATACTCGGAAGTAGGAAAGGGCTCACTGTCACTTGAGATCATATGAAAAGGGGTGAGGGAATCACTTGATGAAGAATTAAGATGATGAACAATAGAAAAGGGCAAAGGGGAAGGTGAAGTTTCAATGGGATCCTGGAAATCCAACTCTAGATGCTCAAGTGATTTGAATATACTCTCAGAATCATAAGTAACATAGGTAGGAACCATATTTCTTTCCTCATTATAAGAATCAAAGAGTGGGTTCTACTTAAAATGAGAATCGGTTATTATTTCCAACTACCTTTCTTCATGTAAGGGAAAATAATAATTCTGCTTCCCAAGGCTGTCGATGGATATGTGATTGCAAGTAATGCCTAGGAGAAAGGGAAAATAACTCTCAACCTCATCCTCTTTGTAAGTCATAAATGGGAGCATAATCAAATTGAGGCCCAATAATTTCCCATTTCTCCTTTTCAATGTGGAAATAATCTCCAATTCCATCTTGCAAGGAGCTCATGGGATCACCTTCCTCAAGGTTCTCAAAAAGAGTGATATCCTTAAGAAAGGTAAGGTTAGCCTTGACTTTAATTTTCATAGCTTCATCATCCCCAATAAACGTGTTCTCAAATTCATCTTGTTCATCATGTGGACCCAACAAGGACTCATATTCTTTCTCATCAAACAAATCCTCAACGGTATCTTCATCTTGGTTGGTTGACAAGCGGGAGGTCCCTTCTTCCCTCTTCTCTTGAAGAACAACTGCTAAGGTATTTGTTACGTGATTTTGGTAATATGCTTTTAGGAGGAGAGAATTACTCGGGTTTCCTTTATATTCATATTTCATCTTATGAAGCTTCACCTCTTCCTCATGCAAACGAAAGAATACTTCATTAGAATTACATTCCCTTACTAACCCCCTGCGTGACTACTATTCATCCATTCTTTCTTGCATGTTTTGGAGGCTTATAAGATCCAATTCTTCATCATCGTGGGAGATGTTCCTCTCCTTATCGCCATTGTCTATCGATTTTATAATTGAAATTTTCTCATCACCCTCCATCACACCTGAGCTTTAAATGTCATCCAACTGATTACCCATTGTGGAACTTTGTGGTTGACTATAACATTTATCAGTGATTAGGTCAATCATAATATTCAAAGCATAGGTTAGTTGAGCAAGGTCAAAGAGAGGACTAGGATTCCCCTCACATGAATCCCTCATTATGTCGAGTTGAACTTGTTGTGATATATAAAACCAAAGCATGAGTTCCATACTCATACCTTCCAATACATTTTGATAAGATTCTACATATTTATTCCCATTCTTTTGCAACTCTTGAATGTCTTGGTCATTGAGATTTTCAAATGTAGAACCAAGATTAATTTCTCTTTTACTACAGTCCATTTTCTATGATCTTGCATATTAGGATTGAAATGGAGTTGTCAGGGTGAATTAAAGTGCCTTAATAGATGCTTCTTCACCCTACAAGCATTAACTTTAAATCTTAATGAAGAACTAGGGCTTCATTCTTCCAATGGAGTCACCAATAGTATCTGTCAATATGTCGTATGGGGAACAAAATGCACGTTTCTTGTCCTCGACAATGGCACAAAAATGTTACCATTCAAACTAGTGGGGGGTCCTAGAAGGGAACTTGCTAGACCAAGAGCAACAATGAAGCTATAGCCTACTGTCACCACAGCTAAAGCTTCCTACTCTTTACAAACTTTCACCAATAGGAGGAGACCCGATATATAGAGAATCACTAATTGAGGATAGATCAACTAAGATGGGTGTGAAATGATCTCAGGGACCCTTTCCTATGGGAGGATCAAGAATGGGACTTGATTGCTTTTTAAGAAAAGTACAAATCTTTTTAGGAGAAGGGGATGAGGATTTAAGGGCTAGGTTTAAGGAGTGTGAATTGTAAAGGAGCTTCCAAATCCCTAAAATCCTTGTTGAACTTGGTTTCCCAGTTTTCTTTTGAAGAGTTAACTTTTCAAAGGTATGGGACAACTGATCCAGGTGGATATTGGTGGCCACCTACCAAGTCCATCTGGACCCCCACCATTGTCTTTCTCAACATTTTCAGTTTCCTTGATTGTAGCACAACTTACTATTTTTAGTAGTTTTTCGGGTCCTGAACTTCCAGAGCCGTTTTGAGGCCCTAAACGACGTTTTTTGGGGATCCGGGGGCAACATGGGTCCATGGAATGGACCATGTTTCTTGTTCCAACAATGATAGTGCTCGAATAGATCTTTCTAATGAGCTATTGTACGCGTCAAACGGAGATCATATGCTAAAGTTACGACCCCGGGAAGTTGATGTACCAACTTACCCCCAAACGGTGCCCACAGTTTGGCGTTTCATCTCCTAGGGTTAGGTTTTGGAATGTTAAGGGTTTTTCATTGTTTCTCAACAATAAATAGGCCTTCGAGCCTCATTGTAAGTCAGTTCAGAGGCATGTAGGCCACACATCTCTTCTCAGAGATAAGCTACCATCGCCCTAGCTAGTTTGTTTCCATTTCTGATTGTAAGCATGTTTCAGTATTTTTCATTAATGAAATGAAGTATTATTTCCGCTGCATATTTGTGTATATGGTTATCTCTGTATTTGGTTGCGTTCCTGTTTAAATCTGGATCAGTGGTATCAGAGCGGTCTGCTTTTTCTCTGTTTTTCTTTGCATGTCCCCAACAAGGTCGGGATATAAGGAGTTAGGGCTTGAACTGGTTGAACCTTTGCAAGACCAGCCTCGCAAATCCCGACGGCCTCCCATGGCGGACAAGAAGAAAGACGAGGGGGCAGGAGATCCCATCAAAATCTTGCTAGAAGAAGCGCTCGAGCGACAAAGGAACGCGATGATGGACAACTTTGTGCAGATCCTTTAGCGGCTACCCAGAAGCGGCGCATCGGCTTCCAGCAGCTTCTCTGGAAACGCCACACCCTTTAAGGTACAAGTTAATTTTGAAATCCCCATATTCGAGGGTCAGATAGACCCCGATGCCGTAGATAAATGGTTAAATCTGCTAGAGGGTTATTTTTCTGTTCATGAATTTTCGAGTCGGGAAAAGATTGTTTTTGCTCTTCTCAAAGCAGCCCCCCACGTCAAGGACTGGTGGGAAACCTACTGCGAGCAGAAGGATGAAAGTACTTGCTCACTATTTTTAGCCGCACCCACCTGGGACTCGTTCCGGAATGCCATCAAGGAGCAGTACTACCCTGTCGGGAGCTATGAGGATGAATACATAAAGTGGACCACGCTGCGGCAGGGAAGGGACCAAGACGTGCCGGAGTTCACCAATCTTTTCCATACCCTTCGCACAAAGTTGGGTATCAAGGATTCAGAGAAACATTTGATACTCAAATACCGTGGCTGCCTGCACAAGTACATCCAGGAAGAAATACAATTCCTAAATATCCCCTCGCTCGGCGCAGCATACCGGTATGCTATCAAGGTCGAACAGAAGTTGAAACAAAAGAAGCGAGATTTTGGATCTGCGCATCCAAAGCAGGGGAAAGGTGCCCCTAAACCACAAAACAAAGGACAAAGCCAAGGCGGGACAACCCAAGACAACCAGCCGAAGTTGCAAGCAAAGAACAGCGCCGTGAAGCCGAGAAAGGACACTGGAAAATGGTGCGAGTTCCATAAGAGCTCCACTCACAACACAAGTGAGTGTCGGGCCAAGCAGTCACTGGTGGCTGAGCTAAAGGTTTCAGAATCAGATGCATGTTCCGACTCTGAGTCAGAACCCGATAAGGGGTATGAAAAGGGAAGCAGATCACTGATGCGGAACCCAGCGCCACTGTTGCCACCGCAAAGATCCAGAAAAATGAACCCGAAGATCCAGAGGAAGAGGAGCGTCTCTTCCACTCCCAGATGTGGGTAAAGGGCTCCCCGATACAGTTCATTGTTGATAGCGGGAGTCAAAGAACCTCATTTCGGCATAGGTCGTGAAGCGGTTCAGCTTACCGACCACAACACATCCACAACCATACACCATTGGGTGGCTTCACCAAGGACAAGATCTTCGCGTGAGCCAGCAGTGTCGCCTTCCATACAACATCAAGCCCTTCACGGATGAGGTATTGTGTGACATTTCTCCCCTTGAAGTTTGTGATGTATTACTAGGACAACCATACTTGTGGAAGCGACATGCTGTGTATGAATCAAGCCCCCGTGCTGTTATTATTACATTGGGAAATAAGTTGTTCAGGATACCAGAGGTGGCACCACCTGCCGCCCTCTCTCTGATTACTGCAAAACAATGCAGTAAGATCATTTCTAAAACCAGGAAATTTGTTTTCCTGATGATACGCCCTCAAGGAAAGAAGAAGACAGTGGTCGTGGCCTCCAAACGGGGCCCCTCTGCACGACAACTACAGATGGACAAGATGGTGGAGGAGTACGAGGACATCTTCACCTCCTCGGCAGGGGTTCCTCTGCACTGTCAAGTCAAGCACTCCATCGATCTGACCCCAGGTGCACCGCTACCCAATGGACCAATTTATCGGTGCTCCGTCCTGGAGAACGATGAGATTAAGAGGCAGATTCAGGAGCTCCTGCAGAAAGGTCACATCCATCCGAGTTCTTCGCCCTGTGGGAGCCCAATAGTGTTGGTACAGAAGAAGGATGGTACGTGGAGACTCTGTATTGACTATCGGGCGCTGAACAAGATCACTGTTCGTAATAGATACCCGATCCCACGGATTGATGACCTCCTAGACTAACTAAAGGGGGCGAAATATTTCAGCAAGATCGATCTGAAGTCAGGATATCACCAGGTGCCGATCGAGCCCTCAGATGTGTGGAAGACTGCCTTCAAATCCAAGGAGGGCCTCTTCGAATGGTTGGTCATGCCTTTCGGATTGACGAATGCTCCTGCAACCTTTATTAGGCTAATGGATGACATCTTGCGGCCATTCACCAACTCCTTTGTAGTAGTATACTTGGATGACATTCTGATCTTTAGCCAGAGTTGGGAAGAGCAC
>APFE030847170.1:3958-28567 GCA_000404065.3 Pinus taeda
ATAATAATTTTATTTGAAAGTATCTAAATTTAGGTATTTCATTATTTAATTTTGATAATTACAATATAGTAAAAATAATATTTATAAAATTTAAGTATTTATCGATGATAAAATTATATTTGAAAACTATTAATACATTAATTATTATAATTTTTCTACACATTAATAAAATTTGGAAATTTATTTAGAATAAAGGCATAATATTAACATAAAATGAAATCTTAACACAACATGGAAAAACATATTAATGTAACAAAGTAATTCATAACACTTCCTAAATAATTAGTAAAAATACAAGTATTAATTAATAACTAGTGAGATAAGAGATATTCTTTAATATTACACTAACACAAGTACTATAACATCTGTCGAATGATTGGAAACCCTATGGTTTTGGACCTTATAGAATTTAATACATTAGGAACCTCATCTATTTATCATTCAATGATAATTAGGTAGGGGGTTCCCCTAAGATGCTAGCCCTCTACAGACTAATCGCCTTTTATCCATCTGACATTATATTTTTTATCTAGGAGATAATGCGTTATGCTACTAATGATCCGGTGATCAAATTTAAGTTCAAAAAGGAAATTAACTAGAATCTTTCATAATTGGAATCAAGTCAAAGTATTTGTCATTGTGAATCTAATGAAAATCATTTCACCTCAATTTGATATCGTACGATCAAGTTATCACGTTCTTATCGTCAGGCCCAACAACTAAGAAATTAGCAAGTTGGTTGAGTTCGCAACTGACTGTGCAGTCATACTATTGACATCATTAGATTCACTAGGCAGGTATTCACCAATGAGGATCTGTCAAGTGGTAGCCTCGTATTGGGTGAGTTGGCTCATTGTGATTGGTTCATTTTGTTGTGGTGGACCAATGAGGGTGTTCGGCATGGCCCAACTAGAGGCCACCACATGGCACCCCATGGTTGGCCAAAATTTTTGATATGGTTTGATAGACTAGGCAGGATTTGAACATACGGCCTTACATCTAGTAGCCGAGTGCCTTGCCACTACACCACAGGGGTGATTCATACCCTATAAGTGCCTTGGGCCTATTTAAGGTTTATGAAGTGCACTTGCCATCACACGACCCTTGGTGTAAGGTGAGAGGAGCTCAAGAACTTAGCCCGATCCCTACTCATGGGACTCCACATGACCACCGGTGGGAGAGAAGTATGAGGGTCGATGGGAGGGGGATTAGGGTTGGCCCTAACCCACGATCACTTGTCACTTGCGCGAGACCATGACACAACACTCGAGATCGAGTTTGAATGGGGACCAACTCTAGACCATATGGACACAAAGATGACCACGGAAAAGCGTGAGGGGGCTACGACAGTAATGCTGGGCCATTAGCCCAAACCTCGACCATATGGGTGCTATAAGACAATTGGTCAGGAAATTAAGGAGCTAGGCTAGTGGGGGTGTGTGGTTAGCACTGGCCCCTAGTCGCATCGCCCATGTGACCATAGTTCTCGCATTAAGAGTTATTGGACCAATAAATGGTCCAACAAATTTCACCTTTAGCAGGTGAATTTGTTGCCTCTATAGCGGAAAATAGGGTAAAGTTTTAGCACTATTAGACTACTTCTCCATTTTGTACGACATATAACAGCGGATGACTTGATAGAGCTTGTTAGAGCCATAATTTGGTGAGTTGTTGGCCTTTTGGAGCTCAAGAAAAGTCTAGATAGGGGTTTTTGGATATTTTGGATCCAATGGGGACCTTCGTTTGTTGATTAGAGTACATCTGAAGAGAATCTTTGTAGGTCCAATTCTATCGGTGTATGGGTCAATTAATGTTTTGGAGGAGTTCTTGAAGCTATTTGAGCATCAAGAAGGCCTTGTAGGGGTTTTCTTACCTTCAGAAGTTTAGTGTAGTAGCTGTGACTTGTAGGGTGCAACTCATTTGTTCTTTAATCACTATGTCTTGTTCAGGAAAGCTTTATTTTTGTACCTCAATGTGGAATTGAAGTACTTATATGCTCATCTATGCTCATTTTCAAATGGAGTATTGGGTCGGTGTAGGAGACACCTTTTATTGTTGATGGTTTCATGAATGACTGTAGGTTGTCATGCTATTTATAGTGAGATTTATTTTTAGGAGAACATTTCCTTGAAGGGGAAACTAACCACTTGTTTGATGAGCAAACTTTTTGTAGTCTTTTCCGATAAATATATGGAGTGGTATAGCTACATTGGCAGACCCAGAGATGTAGCCTAGGATGGGTGAACTCCATCACAAAATTATTTGTTGTTACTCTTCATGAATTCCTGCATGACTTAAATTATGAGATGTTTCTTATGTTTTAAGTTTACATGAGAATATTAACTCACAGTCCCTAAATAGAACTTTGAAACATGTTTTGTCAAATGACACATTTTTTCTTCCAAAGTGTCAACAGAATGATCATTTTTTAGGAAGGAGAAGTTTTCCTCCAATTTCATATCAAATTGTTATTAGTGCAAGGCTTGACCAAGTTTCAAGAATGGGCAAGAAGTGTCTCCAAGACCTTGGGGAGATGAATTTGTCTCTTTTAATGGAGAACACTGAATTGATAAGAGTGCTTGAAATGGATGAAGGGGAGAAGAGGAATATGCACCTTTATTTGCAACAAGTGCTTAAGGAACAAGTTGATGAAGTTCAACTCCACTTATAGCAAAGGAAACCTCCAAAGTGAAGTCAATATGTGAGCATGGTTCAGAGAAAGGTTATCGAGCTTATGAGGAAACTGATGCATGTGCATTTTGTAAGCATGTCATAGATTATCATCATATGCCAACTGGTAAGAGTGGATGGCTAGGGTCATCTACAAAACTTGTCATCATCATCTCAAGAAGAAAAGGTGGATGGAAACTTTAAGGAGGTAATAAGTGTTGGGTTGTGTTATATTCTTTCCACGACTAGCCCACGTAGTTAACCAGGGGGTTAGAGGGGAGGTGGAGCCCCCCCATTTGTTGCACCGATTGTGTAGAGAGGGGGGGTCACAATGTGTTTGAGTGGTGCAGGTATCTCCCCTCTATGGGGTCCGGGGTGCCCTGGAAAATTTTATTTTCGGACCGTATATTTGCTTGGGAAGATCTACCTATGGTTCTGTGCATGATTTTCGCACATGGTTTTGGGCGTGATGGTTTTCGGTCCATGATTTTGGATGCGATGGTTTTCAGTCCATGGTATTGGATGATTCGACATGTATAAATATGTAACATTGAAAGGAATATAATGAAAAATCAAGCTGGTAGTCCCAGTTTTGGGCTCCAGGCGAAAATATCTGTGTATATGTGTTTTATGTGTTACGCTCTCTCATTGTTTATTTTCTGCATTTTAGAATTCGTATCCGGGTACGGGGTTAAAACTACATTTGATATCAGAGTTGTTTTGGTTTCAAGGGGACACCTTTGTTGCTGAGGGGTTTCGCTTGACCCTATGGTAGACCCTGTTTAGTGGGATATATGCGGGATCAATTCTGGTGCTGAAAAAATATGGCGAGCAGTGGAAAGATAGAGATCGAGAAATTTAATGGTCAGAGTTTTGAGTTATGGAAACTCAAGATGGAGGATCTATTGTTGGATAAAGATCAGTGGGTCACGGTAGATCCAGGTACTAAACCAACGTGAGTGTCCAATGAAGAATGGAAGAAGTTGGATCGGAAGGCTATGAGCATAATACAATTATGTGTCTCAGATTCGGTATTGCTGAATGTATCAGGGGTAGTTACGACAAAGGCTTTGTGGGACAAGTTAGGGACTTTGTACCAATCTAAGTCTCTAGTGAATAAACTGTTCCTATGGAAAAATATGTATAACCTAAGGATGAAAGATGGAGACTCAATGACAGAGCATCTGAATGTATTTAATATTGTGGTAAGTAAGTTATCGTCTATTGATATAAAAATCTCAGATGAATATAAGTGCATTAGATTGTTGTTTTCTTTACCAGATTTGTGGGATAGTCTAGTTATTGCAATAGGTAGCAATGCAATTTCCTTACAGTTTGATGAAATAGTCTCATCCTTCGTGACGGAGGAGATGAGACAGAAAAATATGGAGAGCCAAAATTGTGATTCCTTGTCTGTATGAGGATGGTCCTAGAATAGAAACAAAAATAAGTCATCAAGTGGGAGATCTAAATGTAGAGGGAGATCCAAATCTCCAGGAAAACATGTAAAGGTGGTGTGCTAGAAATGCAGAAAGGAAGGGAACTACAAAACGGATTGTAAATCAAAAGCTCCTGGCAAAGGAAAGGGATCTGATGATGCTCTTTCTGCAGAGGCAAAAACCACCTCACATGAAGGTGGAGATGTGTACCTGGCTTCTTCAAGTACACATGTAGATCATGAGGCATGGTTGATTGACTCAGGTGCATACTTTCACTTCACTCCCCATAGAGAGTGGTTTTGTGAGTATGAGAAATATGATGGTGGTGATGTCTTCTTGGGGGATGATAGGAAGTCTAGAATCGTTGGTCATGGAAAAGTAAAGTTGAAGTTGCAAGGTGGAAGGGTTAGAACATTTCCAGGTGTTCTGCATATTCCCGCATTGGCCAGAAATCTGATTTCCGTAAGCAAGTTGGATGATGTAGGTGTAAAAACATTGTTCGAGAAGGATACCTGCAAAATGGTTTGGCGAGCACTGTATTGATGTAGGGAGTTTTGATAGGGCCTCTCTACAAGCTGCATAGTAGCACTGTTATTGATGGGTGCAATAGTTCTATGGTTCCTAAAAGTGGAGTAGAAAATCTAGTTGTCTATGGAGAGAAGACCATGCTGTGGCATCAAAGGCTTTGACATATTGGAGATAAGGGCCTTTGAATTGGGTGAGTTTCCCATCTGGTGGTAAGAGAGCAAAAAAAATATTAGAACTTGTGCATAGTGATGTGTTTGGACTTGTGAATGTTCCATCAATGGTTAAGTCTTTGCACTATGTATCATTTATAAATGACTTCTCAAGGAATACATGGATATTTCCTTAACAAGAAATATCATGTCTTCAATAGGTTTAAAGAATTTAAGGCTTTGGTGGAAATGTCGACAGAGAAGAAGATAAATGTGTTGAGGATAGATAACGGTGGAGAGTTTTGCAGTAAGAAATTTGAAGAACTATGTAAGAAGTGTGGTATAGCATGGCAAAAGACTACTCCATACACACCTGAGAAAAATGGAGTTGCAGAAGGAATGAGAAAGACGTTGATGGAAAGGGCAAGAAGTATGCTCAGTGGTGCCAGGTTAGGACAAGAATTCTGGGTAGAGGCAGTAGAGACAACATGTTACCTGGTCAACAAATCACCTTCATTGGCGTTGGAGGATAAGACTCCACAAGTGGTATGGACTGGTAAGAAACCCTCTCTTTCACATCTGAGGGTATTTGGATGTGATGCATATGTACATGTTCCAAAGGAGAAGCAAACCAAGTTGGATAGTAAATCTGAGAAGTGCATCTTTATTAGGTATAAGGATGGTTTAAAGGGTTATAAGCTTTGGAACCCAATAACGAGGAAGGTTGTGTATAGCCGAGATGTGGTGTTTAGAGATGTAAAAGATGTTATTAAACATGAAGTCCAACCAAAGGAACCTGAGAAGATAGAGTTTTAGATTAAGGAGGAATAATTAGACTCTACAACAGAGGAGGAATCAAAAGATGAAGAGCCACAAACTCCGGGTGTGAGAAGATCAATTCGAGAAAGAAGGCAACCATAAAGGTATAGTCCATCTAATTTCTATTCAAAGTTTTCTTTATCTATTACTGATGATGATCCTAGAACTATGAAGGAAGCAGTAGATTCAGAGGATGGAAAACTATGGAAAGAGGCCATGGTTGATGAAATGGCATCTTTGCACAAAAATGAGCCTTAGGATCTAGTGGAGTTGTCGGCTGGAACGAAACCCATTGGCAGCAAATGGGTGTTCAAGAAGAAGACAAATATAGAAGGCAAGATGGAGAAATAAAAAGTTTATTCTGTAGCAAAAGGTTATTCCCAAGTGTCGAGAGTTGATTTTGGTGATATTTTTTCTCCTGTTGCCAAGGTGATTTCTATTAGATTACTTTTATCTGTTGCTTCTGCTTTTGATTTTGACGTAGAAAAGATGGATGTGAAGACAATATTTCTTCACGGGGATCTAGAAGAGGAGATCTACATGAAGCAACATAAAGGCTTTGCGGTGAAGGGTAAGAAAGAACTGGTATGCAAGTTTAAGAAGTCTCTGTATGGGTTAAAATAGTTACCAAGAATGTGGTGTCAGAAATTTGATACATTTATACGGGGTCTTGGCTTCACCAGAAGCAAAGCAGATCATTGTGTTTATTTTAAATTAATTGGTGATCGTGTTATTTATTTGGTCTTGTATGTGGTTGATATGTTGCTGGTTGGAAATGACAAAGAAATTATCCAGGATGTGAAGACCAAATTGTACTCCAAATTCGACATGAAAGATCTTGGTGTTGCAAACTATATTTTGGGCATGGAAATTAAAATAGATCGGGAAAAGAAGAAGCTCTGGTTAAACCAAAGGAAGTATATCGAGACAATATTACAAAGATTTAATATGCAAGATAGTAAACCTGTGAAGGTTCCTATTCCTATAGGTGTAAAGTTATCTGCTGAACAATGTCCCAATACACAAGAAGAGGAAGAGGACATGTCTCGTGTTCCATATGCAAGTGTAGTTGGTACACAGATGTATACAATGGTCTGTACTAGACCAGAAATTGCACATGCAGTGTGAGTATTGAGCAGGTTTATGTCAAAACTAGGAAAGGAGCATTGGACAATAGTAAAGCGGGTTTTTAGGTATTTGCTTGGCACTGGTGATTATGGTTTGTGCTACCAAGGGAGACTATGATTGAATAGAGAGTTGAATATTCATGGCTTTGTTGATGTAGATTAGGCTGGAGATCTAGAACAGAGAAGATCTACAAGTGGGTATGTGCTTAACCTATTTGAACATGTAGTCAGTTGGACGAGTAAGAAATAATATATACTGGCACTATCAACTACAGAAGCAGAATACATGGCAGCCACTCATGCAAACAAGGAAGCAGTTTGGTTGCAGATATTGTCTTCAACTATGGGGTTAGTACAGGGAGGTATAAGGATAGACTATGGAAGCCAAAGTGAAATTTTCTTGCCAAAGAACATTGCATTTCATTCAAAGACAAAGCACATTGATGTTTAGTATCACTTTATGAGGAATATCATAGAAGACAAAAAGGTGTTGCTGGTAAATTTGGACACTTCGAAGAATACTATAGATGCATTGAAAAATATGTGTGCTCTGAGAAATTCCCTTGGTGTAGAGAAACAATGGGCGTTGTAGGCTGGATAAATGACCAAGCTCTCTTATGGCTCCCTGTGGAAAGAAAACAACAAGTGGGAGAATGTTGGGTTGGGTTATATTCTTTCCACGACTAGCCCATGTAGTTAACTGAGGGGTTAGAGGGGGGACGAAGCACCCCCTTTCGTTGTGCCGATTGCATAGTGGGGGATCACAAGGGGTTTGATGGCTGCAGGTAGCCCCCCTCTATGGGGTCTGGGGTAGCGCCCCATAAAATTTTGTTTTTAAACCCTATATTGCATTGGGTGGACGTACATCATTTTCACACATGGTTTTGGGTGCAATGGTTTTTGGTCCATGGTTTTGGATGCAATGTTTTTCGGTCCATGGTATTGGATGCAATGGTTTTCGGTCCATGGTATTGGATGCTTCAGCATGTATAAATATGTATTTTCACATTGTAAGGAATATAATGAAAAATCAAGATGGTACTCCATGTTTTGGGATCCAAAGGAAAATCTCTGTTTATATGTGTTTTATGTGTTATTCTCTTACATTTTTTATTTTATGCATTTTAGAATTCGTACGCAGGTAATTTCTGTATCAGGTTTAAACCTACATTCCTAGAAAGGTTATGGAGTTTATGAGGAAACTGATGCATGTGCATTTTTGTGAGCATCTCATAGATTATTTTCATATGCCAACTGATAAGAGTGGCTGGCTAGGGTCAACTACAAAACTTGTCATCATCATCTCAAGAAGAAAAGGTGGATGGAAACTTCAAGGAGGTAATAAGAATTCCAAGTTCAAATCCTTTTTTTATGTTCATAACACTGCTTTCGGAACATTTGAGTAACATACTATAAGGATTGTTATGAATCTTCTCTATAAAATAGGTTGTGAAAGAGGAGGCCTTGACATCAATGGCCAATAGATTACTAATCCAAGCATGGTAGAAGAGAGACCAATATATCAAGCATTGGGATATGGTAAAAAATAGCTTGGATAATTCTCTAAATGGATTGAGGCAAATCAATCGTTAGAGGATGATATGTCACACAAAGATGGTGGTGACAATGTTCATTTGTGTCTTAAGAGAGTTGAATTATTTAATATACCTTCCATGTCATTGTCCACACCATATCGTCAAAGTTGCAGCCCAAGGGATAGGTATAAATCTCATCGGTGTTTTCCAAATGTTGGTAATTTTGACTGTTTGTCGAATATGTATCATCGCACTTTCTATGATGCATTTGACCATTGTGTGGTTGTTTGTGAGAACGCATGGTAATGGTAAAAATAATGGATCATATCCTTGGCATCAAGCATGATGAAGCTCCTTAACACTTGAGGACTTTCATGTCAGCAAGAAAGATAAACTACTTTTGTACCCATTGCAAGATGGATGGGCATGGGAATGAATGATGTTGGAAACTACATCCATAGCTTAGTTCCAAGAAGGAAAAATAGATTATGAAAACCAATGTAAGAGAATCAAGAGGTGGGAAATAGGAATCACAACATTCCTAAGGAAACCTTCAAAGCAAATTATATGCAAAAAGAGAACCCATAAGCCTAGGTGAGGAAAACATTGGGTAGGTTGTTTGTATAGTTTACTCCTTTGTAAATTGTAAATACATATTGTTGTCATTACCTATTTTGGGTACTTTTGTAAAGTGAACAAGAATAATCATTATGTGCAACAAGTATGTTTTTCATTAATATGTTCTATCGTTAGCTTGTTTATAATTCCAAATGTTTAAGGACTTTTAGGATGTATTGTGTTTATCATCCAAGTCTGTGTACATTTTGTCTTGTACTCACCACTTCAAGTGTTCAAGATGAAACTTGTTGTGAATCAAATCTTTGTTTAAGATCATACAAGATGACTATATTTTTGTAAGAAAATCGAATGATGCCATTGAATATTTGCAGTAGTGTTCTTTTGTGTACAAGCTCAATTTGAGGACAGGAAAAAAAATTTGAATAAGTGCATAATAGACATTGTATTGCTTCTAATTTTTAAGATGAAAATTCAAGTTTGTCTTCAACAATGGAAATTCAAGGTGTAGTAGTTGGAGCTGTGAAATATGGGTTTAAAGAGAATGTTCACATTCCACTCATCGTTATTTTTTTTCCTACATCTGCAATAAGAATTTTTGCTCAACTCTTGATAGGACAGTAGGTCTTCATGAAGAAGATAGGTGAGGTACCTTGATTGGATCTTGAAGTGAACTAAAAAAAACAAAGCATTATTGATTGATTTTTTGGGTAATTTTGAGTTTCAACCTCATTTTATTAACTAGGAGAAATAAACTTTTCGAGACCAAAAGTTCCTAGTCAGGAGGTATGATCCGGTGATCAAATTTTAGCTCAAAAATGAAAGTGCCCATAATCTATTGAAACTGACATCAGGTCAAATTATTCATTGTTCAGAATCCAATGACACTCATATAACCTGAATGATACATCGAATGCCCAATTTATAATGTTCTAATCGTTTGGCCCAACAACTAAAAACTTAGCAGGTTTGTTGACTAGGAAGTCATATTGCTCACATCATCAGTTTGACTGGTCAGGTACAAACCAACGAGGATCTACCAAGTGGAAGCCTCAAATTGGAAAAGTTGGCTCATTGTGATTAGTTCATTTTGTTGTGGTGGATCAATGAGGGTGTGCCACGTGGTCCAACCATAGGTTGCCACATGGCAATGTACGGCTGAAGAAAATGTTTTTATGGGTCAGACAAGCTGGGTAGCATTCTAGTAATCTACCACCTTGCCACTGTGCCAAAGGGGTGATTCTTACTCCATAAGGGCTTCAGGCCTATTTCAGGTTTATGAAGTGCATATATGGGAGGAGGGGCTAGGTGATCTTCCCCTACCACCGATCACCTACCACCACATGACCTTAGGTGCAAAGATTTTGGGGCTCAGGACCTTATCCTGAACCCTGGTCCAGGGACTCCACATGACCACTGGTGGGATTGGAGTATGAGCACCAATAGGAGGGGGCTTAGAGGTGGCCCTAGCCCATGATCACTTGTCACCTAGATGGGATCAGCCATTCAACAAGGAGTTTGAAAGGTGGCTAGACCTAGGCAATATGACCAAAAACATGACCGCGACAAATGATGAGGGGTCTATGGTAGTAAAGGAGGGTCATTTTCCTAGCCATTGGCACTATGGGCCTTTCGCCCTGCCCTTGGACCTATGGGCACTATAAGACCACTGCCTTGGAAATTAAGGGGCTACATTGGGGGGGGCAAGCGGCTAGCCCTGGCCCTTGGGCGCATGCCCTATATGGCCATGGTTTTGACACCTAAGGGTTATTAGATGAATTAATGGTTCAACAACTTGCACCTTTTGAGGATGAGTTTGTTGTCTCTTCAATGGAAAACAGGGTGGAATTGTAGCATTGTTAGATTGTTTATCCATTTTGTACGATGAATAATAGAGAAGGAGTTGACAGATCTTGCTAAAGCCATAACTCGATGAGTTTTTGGCCTTTTGCAGCTCAAGAAGAGTTCAGATAGGGCGTTTTGGACATTTTGGATCCAATGGTGACCACTTTTTTCTGATGGGATCACATATGAGGAGAAATTTTATAGTTTTAAGTTGATGTGTGTGTTTATCAATCATTGTTTTGAAGCATTCCTTGAAGGTAGTTGAGCATGGACAATGCCTTCTAGGGGTATTATTACCTTCAAAAGTTTACTGCAGTAGATGTGACTTGTAGGGTGTAGCCCATATTATCTTTTTATCACTATGTCATATTGAGGAAATCTTTCTTTTTGTACCTCAATGTAGAATTGAATTACTTGTATGCTCATGTATTCTCATTTTCAGATGGGGTATTGGGTCTTTGTAGGATACATCTTTTATTGTTAATGGTTTCATGAATAGCTATAGGTTTTCATGATGTTTATAATGAAATTTGTTTGTAGGAAAACATTTCCTTGAAGAGGAAACTAGCCACTTGCTTTATAAGCAAACTTTATGTACTCTTTTTTTCTTCATATATGGAGTGGTCTATCTACGTTGGTAGGCCAAGAGATGTAGCCCAGGAGGGGTGAACTCCATCATAAAATTCTTTGTTGTTGCTCTTCATGAATTCCTGCATGAGTTAAATGATGAGACATTGTTTATGTTTTAAGTTTACATGAAAAAATTAACTCATAGTCCGTGAAGAGACCTTTGAAAACCAGTTTTGTCATAAGACCCATTTTTCCAAGCAAAGTGTCAAGATAACGATCACTTTTTAGGAAGGAGAAGTTATCCTCCAACTTCAGATCAACTAAGGTAATGATTTATTTCTTTCTTTGGGTAGAGGGAAACTCATTTAGTTTTCTATACTCCAATGAGATGATCGGAGGCATTCTTACGCCCTCGAGTCCTAAGATGAAGGTTCTCTCTTTATTCTCTTTTATACTTCAATGGGATGAACGGAGGCCTTCTTATGTCCTTGAGCCCTAATTTGAAGGTTCTCTCTTCACCCTCTTTTATCTATGTATAATGTTTAATTTAGAATATTGTTACATATCATCCTCATTCTAAATTTTTCAACATATATTTAATGAAATATAAGAATGAACCACTTGAGGAAGAAAAATGAATGATAACAACACAAATATCTTAGTATCGAAAGAATAGTGAGGAACTCATGGGCTAAATCCCATGAACTAGTTTTCCTTGATTGGTATTATAATGCAGAAGCATCTTTCAAATGTGAGCTCAATTGTTTACCTCTAGAACGTATTATAAATTTATGTAAGGAATTTGGTTTCCTAAATATCATGAAATGTTGTAATTTTGTTTATTTTCCTAAGATTATCATGGTTTAATAAAATTTGAAATATGGTTTTGAAAAGAGTGTCATATTCCATGCAATGAACAAATATTTATGTTTTATGTATGATGCTAGGGTAAGTTACAAATTTATTTTGAAATTTTCTTGAGTTTAAAGGATACAAATATATTTGTATGAATTTAGATTATCTATGTATAAATGAAACATCGAGGTGTGAAAATATGATATTGGGAGTAGTGTGAATAAAATGAATAATAAGAGTATTAAAGGAAATTGTTATATTATTTAGATTTTGTTTTTATACATTGAATTATCTCTCTCTCTGAACTTGATACTCGTAATTTGTTTATACATTTTTTACCCATATTTCCATGTTGTGTTCATTTTCGTCTGTAGTGGAATAGGTAATTTATAAGTGAATTATAAGTGAAATCATAGAAGGATGAAATAATGACTCTAATAATAAGTTAATACATTATAGGCCTCTTTGCAGCTACACTTCAAAAAATTACTACTTTTAGTAGGTCCCATTTTAGCTGGCTAACATTAGCCCAAATACAAAGTAGTTATCTTGATGGTGATACATCTTGGTGGCCTTATACCGCATATCACAGTTAATAAAGACATATATTGATAGGTTTTGTGATAAT
The DNA here is from genome assembly GCA_000404065.3 of Pinus taeda. Taxonomy (NCBI): domain Eukaryota; kingdom Viridiplantae; phylum Streptophyta; class Pinopsida; order Pinales; family Pinaceae; genus Pinus; species Pinus taeda. The sequence goes on from APFE030847170.1 coordinate 16,700, forward strand.
TTTGATTAATTGAGGTCTATTCACTATTTAGGTCTATTTAAGATTTGCAATACATTATGTCCTTGTCCAATATGCCTCTAGTGTGGCTCTGACATGAAATTTGATTTTTCTTCTACTTGTCTATTGTTATACATTGTACAATCTATGGGGATTTCAAAGATTTAGATTATGGGTGATTCTCAAGTGGTAATTGATTAGGCTTCATGCAAAAATAATATTCTGGTGGTCACAGTCCAATCCATACTCAACTCAAAATCGAGAGACCATATGTAGTTTCAAGTGGACTCTTTTAATGATATTATAAGAGAAATCAACAATGCCACTCACAAGCTCTCCAAAAAGGGACTCACTCTTGATGGAGGGACTGCAGTTTCTCTAGAGTTCACTGAAGGTCATGTTTTAGGAGATATGACCTTCCACTTTTAAATCCTTTTGTGACTAACTTGAATTATAATTTTGATAATGTTTTAGATTTTTTTATTTTTTGGAACATATTTTTAAGTAGAATTGTAGGAAAGAAATGATATATTTTTAAACTATGTATTTGGGAATTGGTAATGATATTTCATAATATTTTTTAGACTATAAGTATAAATGGTCGTACAAGGATACTATTGGAGTCATCCTCTTACTAACACTAACAATACTGAAATATAAAGTTTTTTTTCATTTTAAACCATGAAATATAAAAATTAATAAATAAGATAATCAATCACAAAAATGAGTAAACATGTTGCTTTAAAGGTTCAAAAAACACATATATATACATATACTATAGGAAAGTCTAAGGAGATTTTTTTTTAAATATATAAGGAGGAATGATCTAAATCTTACTAATTTAAAATAATCAAATTTAACAATTAAGGATTTTATTAAATTTAATAATTTTTTCGCCTAAGAAAAATATAATTTCCATTAATAAATAGTGAAAATTACATGTTGTAGATCTTGTGAAGCATATCAAAAACTTGTCTATCTCAATAATTCTACAATCATCTTAAATAGTATGCTGCATATATTTTCCAAAAACATGATCTACCAAACGATTTCATAACTAAATATATACAACAAAATCAAACTATAATAACAAAGTTCTATCAAAAAGTTTGTTATCATAAAGTCATCAATTCTATTTGTTCATATCCAATCGGAAGCAATAAAGTCATTATATCTCTGCACTCTCCTGTAAGTTGTCAATAAAAGGAAAATGATAATACTAATAATTCCCAATGCCATTATATTCTGTAATCCACCAAGTACCATGGTCATATTATGCACCTTCCTTGGAAAGTTGATCAGAGTGTGTATTCCTTTCCTTGCAAATGTGTTCATAAGAAATGAAATCAAATTATGCTTTTAACATTGAACCTTCATCCAATAAATTCCTCAGAGTGTGAGTGACATACAGAAATCTGATTGAAATAATATATAATAAATTTTGAGTGCCCAAAATCCTATAGTTGCCGACAATCTTTTTCTAATTCAGGTAGAAGAAGTAAATTTAAAATGTAAAGTTCAACAAAGTTACTTGTGCTGAGACCCAATCCTGCAATCAACTTGTAATAGAAGTGATTGTTGTGGCAAAGTACAACACCACCACCACACCTTCCATTTTGATCCAAATTGTCAAAGTAGGCCCAAGGCTTGGATTGATCAATGGATTTTATGGAAATCACCCAGCTTGGATTGAATCTTTGATCCTCTTGAGGAAGAGGATGATATATTTCTAAAATCTTAGCACTGATCCAATCAAGAAAGATAGGTTTATCCTAAATTTGTTTAATGATTTATACCTATCCAAATACCCATTATGTAAGCCAAGGTATGTTCCAAATATATTTTGGATTGACTTCAAACCACCAATTTTTCCATGATTCATTAAACTATTCACCCTACCACTTGACACGGATACCAAGATCTTGATAGACCAGATTCCAAATTTGTGAAGAAATAGGGCACATTATGAAGAGATGGTCTTGATGAGGCTCATTAATAGATATATCATAAGGGTCACAATTCCATCCTCCAACTTATTAAATTATCTTCTTCTCACATTTATCTACAAATTTGATTATATTATGCTTAGTGCGAGGAGAAAAAGATGTGTTGCAATGTCATGCGGCCAAATGTGTGTTAAATGTAGGAATTAGAGAAAGTTTTGGATCATTTGAGTGAAGGATCTCAGAGTGAACAATAATGAAAGATTCTACAAGGTTCCACCTCCTTAACTCTTCAAATCAGCAAAATATTACCACTCTATCTCTCATCAACTCGACCTCACTGGAAGCCAAGTAGGCCAAGATCATTGGATGCCAAGCCAGTGCAGTTCAAGGGAGATCTAGATCCACCTATTGTTGAGTTGGGGAGTCAAAAATCCCTATTTTCTAGGGAATTTTTGGCAGCTACCATTTTTTATAAATAAATATGATAAGAAACTCATTATGATTGGAATTTTTATAATAGCTAAGAGACCATTATGTTGAATTACTTGCGACTGGTATTTTGTTGATGTATTTGACATTTTTGGAATGATAATGATAAGTTTTATTTTGAGACTTCACCGAGTTAGCTCTGAGGGTTGAAAATCTTGGGTTTGAGCCCAACCGTAGAAGCCTAGACCCCTCTTTTGTTCTTATATTTATCTTAGCCTAGAATGTTGATTAGTTTCTGCAGTTCAGTAGAGTCTATTCATATTCCTTTTAACATGAAATGTTGAATAGTTGTTGCAGTTCAATAGAGTTTACTTTTATTTATTTTAGCTTAGAATGTTGATTAGTTTTTTCAATTCAGTAGACTATAATTGCTCAAAAATTTTGTGACTATGATCCCTATCTCATCTCTCTCATCGGAGAATGATTAGAGGACCCCACCATCACAAACCAAAAATAGTGTGTGATTTCCTATTTATGATTTCTTTGAAAGGTTTACATTTCATATCTTTCTTCACATATGATTCTTGTAGCTTAGAAGCTATTTCATTACATAGATCAATTTATTAGCATTAGTTAGATAGTTTCTAAATTCAATTCATCTTTTCCACCCTTAAATGTAACATTTTGCAAATGAAAATAGGAATAGGTGCATGTGATGTTATCACCAAGGATGGAATTGTAGTTGATCCAAAAAAGATAAGAACCATTATGGAGTGGCTAGCGCCAAAGGATGTGGCTGATATAGGATCATTTATGGGCTTGGATGGTTACTACCGAAGGTTTGTGGAAGGATTCTCTAGAGTGGCATATCATATCACTTCCTTACAAAATAAAGGAAGAACTTTCAAGTGGATCCCTGATTCTCAAAGGAGCTTTGATTAGCTCAAACATCTGCTTACCACCGCACCCATCACGAGCATCACTGATCCCAAAAAGCATTATGTGGTTTGTACGGATGCTAGTAAGGAGGAAGTGGGCAGCGTACTTATGCAAGAAGGTAGGGTGGTGGCTTATGAATCTAGAAAACTGAAAGAATATGAACAAAATTATTCAGCATATGATTTGGAATTGATAGCGGTCATTCATGCCTTACAAATATGGTGACATTACCTATTAGGTAAGAGATTTTTATTAATGACTGACCACCATAGTTTGATTAATTATTTCGAGTAGCCAACTTTAAATGCCAGTCAAGCTCATTGGGCAGACTTCCTAAGTGAATTCGATTTCTACATCAAACACATAAAATGGAAGGAAAACTGAGTCGCAAATGTTTTAAATCGAAAGGTAAGCTATTTATATGAAATTTCTTTTACTGAATCATGAACAAATTTTTTTGGGAAGATTCAAGAATCAGGCATGTAGGATTCTACATATAGACAATTATGGCAACAAACAAAAATTTCTAACATCCATGTACAACAAATCAGTTATGAAATAAAGGTAGAAAATTTAATAGTTTATAGGAAAATAATTTATGTTCCAAACCAACAACATCTCAAAAATTTAATTTTGGATTAATACCATAAGATTCCTTATGCAGGCCATGCTAGATACCAAAAGATGGTTATTTCCTTGAGGAAGGAATATTTCTAGCCTGGTATGAAGAAGGAAGTGGTAGAATATTTAGCTAGACGCTTGGAATGCCAACAAGTGAAGCTGAGCATCAACACCCGGCGGGGTTACTCCACCCTCTACCTATTCTAGAATGGAAATGGGAAACCATATCTATAAATTTTATTGCTAGGCTGCCTAAATCAAGGAAGAAAAATGACTCGATCATGGTGGTGGTGCAAATTTGAGAAAATATGCTCATTTCATACGTGGTCAACCAACTTATAGGGAAGTCTAAATTGCTAATATTTTTATGCAAAACATTTTTAAAATGCACAAAATCCATAAAATGATTATTTCAGATCGAGATGTAAAATTTACATCATCCTTCTAGAAATTCCTCTTTGAGGGATTGGGCAAATAACTGCACTTCAGTACAGCTTACCATCCGCAAACGGACGGGTAGACTGAAAGCGTAAATCAACTTGTTGAAGACATGTTACGAATGTATGTAATGCAGCAGCCCACAAAATGGGAAAATTATTTACACTTGGTTGAGTTCACATATAACAACAGGTATTATGCATCCCTTCACATCAACCCCTATGAATTTTTGTATGGAAATAAGTGCAGAGCACCTTTAAGTTGGAGTGGACCAGAGGACAAACTATTATTAGGGCTAGACATGTTGGAGGAAATGGAAGAAATGATGAAAAAGGTCGGGATAATTTAAAGGCTGCTCATGACTGGTAAAAGAACTTTTACGATTGGAAGAGGAGTTTCTGAGAATTCAAGGTAGGAGATCATGTCTAGATTCAAGTGCGAGCCAAGAAAACAACCTTATAATGGGCAGGGTGTGCCAAACTGGCACCCCGATATTGCAGGCCATTTCAAATCTTGGCTTGAATAGGAATGGTGGCTTATCAACTTGCCTTACCTAGTAATATTCATGTACACAATGTCTTTCACGTCGCTCTACTTAAGCAACATGTATATGACGCTAAACAAATAATCCATTGGCAAGATATCCAGGTAAGGTATATATATGTGTGTAAGTATATGTTACAAATGCGTTAAATAACTAGTTAATGACTTAACATTTTTTGTTGCAATGTTCAGGTCAAACTGGAAGGCGAATTCTTGATTGAGCCTCCGGTTATACTAGATTGGAGAGAAGTAACGTTGCGGAAATGACTTATCACAAAGGCTAAATTGCAGTGGTAGCACTACGAGTGGGAAGAGGCCACCTGGGAAGATGAACAGGTCATGAGAGAGAACTTTCCAGGTTTATTTGCAGGAGGAGAACATCGGGATGATGTTCCATTTTAGGGGGGGGAAGATGTAATATCCGCCATTAATGTAAATATTTTAATTTTACTATAGCCAAACAGACTATTACTATTTGTTTGAGTTATAAACTATTTTTGGAATTTTAGTTAGTAAAGGATAATATTTTCAATTATGGATAGATACTATTCTTTTTGTTAATAGGTAATTGGTTATGGAAACAGTTATCTGTTCCAAAACTAAATCCTAGAGTATGTTACAAAAAATGATCAAGAGGATGGGGATCTGAGATCAAGAACAAAAATTACATACTGTGCTGAAGGGTCAGATAATCTGAGAAGGCTATGTCTAGTAAGGATAAGATAGCCAGTAAATATTAAATCTCTGAGGAGGAGAACCCCTGAAGCCAGGAGTAGCATGGGGGGAGATTGACCAAATATGGTATCTCACAACAGGGAGGAATTAAGTGTAGATCTTGATTTTTGAATCAGTTCAGAGTAGCGTAATCAAATAAGTAAAAAGAATATCTGGTATAAGTTATTTATTGCAATCTAACTTGTTTGTTAAGGTTGTGTCTATAAATAATGACTGTACGTGACTACTGTAAACTTAAAGACACGGTCTCTATTATTTTAAGTATGACAAGAAAATCTTATTATTTTCATTTCAAAATCATTTCAATAAATAATTACTGTAAGTGACTGTTGTAAGCTGAGAGACAGGGTCTCTGTTATTATAAGTATAGTGAGAAAAACTTATTAATTTTGTTTCAGAATCATTTCATTGAAAAATAAAAGCAGATTAAATATAGAGAAACTAGAAGGAAATCCTCTATGTAATCATAGAAGAGCGATTAAAAGATATCATGACTAGTACTATTGTATTTGGATGTAAAAGTTATTTAAAATTTCCTAATTGCATGGTAAAACTGGAAGTGACAGAAATACCTATACATAGAGTAGAGAAAACAGAAAGAAAGTAAGGAAATTTTATGACTTGCAGAAAACTAACAAATGTCAAAAGATTCCTATAAAATATAGGATTTCTATAATCATGACTTGCACATTTATGTATAGAATTAATGTTTATTCAAAATAGGAAAATAACTAGAACAGTCATTAGAATGGAGGTATTTTCTTTTCTCAAGACAAGAAGAGAAAAAAATTATCACAGATTTACTTGGATCCCAAATGGGATAGTATAAACCAATTCCATGTAACGTAAGTTGATGCGGAAAAAGTACATCATCTACTTACACAAAACACTCACGACGACATCACAGAAAATATTATGACTTCAATCAGAACAATAGGAATCAGAGAAAACTTATCTTATAAGCATAAAGGAATTTACAAGTTAACCTAGAAACCCTAGGTATGTCCAAATATCAGCCAAGAAGTCCTTTCGATAACAAGAATAGACGAGATTCACATCTGTAAAAATAGAGTAGACAATTAAGGTTTCACTCTGAAGAACGTTGTGGCTAACTTTCGACATTCCAAAAGCATCATTAAAAATACACAGAAGAGAAATGAAAAAAAAACCCTGCTATTAATGTCTTTGTCTTGAAATATTTACCATAAAAGGGTTCAACTATTAAACAATCTAGTTAATGAGTATATTAAACCGACCAGCCTTCAGAAGTTCCAGATCCCTTACCTTCGGCTAAGGTCATAAGGCTCTTCAAAACTTAAACAACGTTCAGTACAAAATTAACCACAGAGTTCCAACTCCGACAGTCTCAATTCTCCAATTCAAAACTACTTACAGACTCAATATTACCCATTTAAATTAACTATTACAGACTTTGAACTGACCAACCTAGTCTTGAACAATCCTATGCTAACTTTATAACTAGAAGAGAGTTAGAATACCCAGTAAGGATGCAGAGATTACAGCTAGCTAGGGAGGTTACCAGAGTCCCACACCAAACCCTAGTTTCCAGAGATCTTTGCCTTGCACCATGACAAGAAATAGTGTTCGAACCTTACCGAGACAAACATGCCTGGGATCGACTGTAGAGCTATAAAACAAAATGAAACCATGAATAAAACCCTTAAGATTTTTTTCCTAAAGAAGATATGCATGCCTCAGTTGTTTGTGTTCCAGAATAATGAGGGATCATGATACCAGAATGGAGAAATATTGCTGTGAAGAACCTGAACTACAGGCGAGAGCCAAAAACCCTCAAAGAAAAACCATGACCAAATGAGACACATCAACCATGAAATGAACGCCTGACAACCGATGAGACATTCAATCCAGCCAGCTATAGAGAGTCGTTGATGGAAGGGTAAGATTTTGAGAAGCAAGGTTGAAAGAAGGACATATGGAAAGCCCTTAGGCAACCAGCAAGCCCCAAATCTAAGATGTTTAATATGCACGCAATCCATGGCAGGAAACGAGGCAAGGAATTGTATAGGTAGTGCCTAGGCCAGCCACAAACCCAATGCAGATTAAATTCCTCAACAAATCAACATTAATGTCAGAGATATAAATCATATGTCTGAAAATCTTCATTTAATGATCATCGTACCTAGACGGTAAAATGTCGTATTCAAAGGATTTCAGAATTTGGTATATATGATTTCAACAATAGTTTTTCAATTGTCTAAACAAATCACTTAAAATTGGTTTAATAATTGAAACGGACTTTAGTTTTAATCACATAGTATATGGGGATTAATATATATGTATACATATATTTATGTTTATTGTTTTATTTTAAAATATATACATGTTTATTTATGGAGGTGTTACAACAATGCAAGACATTCCTACCACAATAGACAGAGTTGCGATGTTTTCAGAGCCCATGTGTTGTCAACCACAAATTTCAAGGACAATGATCATTTTGGAAAAGTTTTTTTTTTCTTTTTAATTTTCCAAAATTATGATATGAAGTAGAAATATTATTGGAGCTATATCTTGAAGATTATATTTAATTATAAACATTAAAGTTTTAGCGAAATTCCAACTTGAAATTTGGAGTAGACAATTTTGTGAAATTTGGAAGGCCATCTCGCTAAAAATCAATAAGCAAATAAAAAAATACTTGGAGGAAGGACCAACTAGAAGTTTGTGCTATGAGCTTAGCAACAAAGCATGTTATCATATTTTTATGATTTTGAAACTAGAACCTTAATAAATATTTCTACAATGGGTGTAGAGTCTTTCATTTGAAAATTATGTGCGATGGATAGAGTTTAGAGATGCTCAAACATCAGGTTTTGAGCTTTGACTTTGGTTTAATTAAGCTTAAATTATAAAATTTATGGGTATAAGATCAAGAATAACCGAAGAAAAGAGAGCATGTCGCTGCAATATTGAAGTTATCTGATGAATTTTCCACTCACAACAATGTAAACTTTGAAACGGGAACTATAAACTCAAAACGGGAACTGTGGCCAAAAAATGCCAAAAGAACATAAAAAGCAATGCTAAATACGAAAAGCGTGTATACTGGAACAATGGTTTTTTTTTTTTTAGGGCTAATTTTGAACATGTTTTAAAAATGGCACTTAAAACAAAATTTTCGTGCAAAATATAGCTTGAAAATGAAAAAGTGATTATATTGGAACGATGATTTTTTTTAGGGTCAATCTTCAAAATTTAAAAAAAATGCTAGTAAAATGATCAAACAACATAAAAGTGTCTCATAACTTCTCATTTAACACCATATGGAAATCAAAAATTTTATTTCAAGAGACGATGCATACATTAGTTAGATAAACTGTCTTAAACAATTATTCAAAATCACTCATATTTTCTTGCATGCCATCAGAATTCACATCTTCAGATGAGTCACTGGATGTTGATGAAGATGTTCCATATTCTTCTCTTTCATCAAGTAGCGCCCCATCTGAGTCCACATGCATGCCCATCATTTCAGGTTTCAAAATTCTTCTTTATCTACGACTGGTTTCAGTAGACTCCCATCTCAATACTGTTCCTTCTGGTAACAACCTTTTCAGAATCTCTATCGTCTTGAAGCGAAGAGTTCCCCTATTTGTTAAATTGAAGTCAAAAACAAGTATGTCAACATCCTCCAATTTCAATATGTCTATGGGGCGACGATTTATATTCGTACCCTTTCTTTTTATCTTTCTGCCATTTTTTTTTTCAACTACCATCTATGGCTTATACACACCATTGAATGGGTGTGTATTTATGGCATACTATTGTACCTCAACACTTGTAACATCCTCATTTTCTGTAGAAACCTTTATGACTTTAGCAACCAAAAATGGATAGCCATTAAGATTTCCATCTACTAGCACTGCGATCATGCAACCCTCCTTAATATCCTGTAATGAACCCCTATAAAGGTCTTCCATGGCTTCATGTTGTGCACACGACCTTCTGGAACCAATATACATCTCTCTTTCCTCTGCCTGTGAAGAATTAATGATACCTTGAGATTGTTGTTGTTCAACAATGTTTATTTCCTCATGTGCATTCGACACATTTTGTGGCCAAATAAATGGATTTTCAAAGGTATATCTTCATTTGTTCTTGTTGAAATGATATCACTTTGATTATTGAAAAATGACTCCCACCAAACTGAATCAGCAATGTCAAAGTACTCATATGTATATCTAATACATTTTTTTATTTCTTCTAGGCAATTCGAATAATTTATATATTTGTTTTGTTTGCGTGCATTATGAATTTCACCAACTGATTGTAATAACAATATTTTCAATGCAAATATTGGATGATTTGGAATGAACTTCAAAAATTGCAAACCTGACAACGGTGCCGATTCTATAGTAGTTGAATACTTCTTGCCCCATATTAGTGTTTTCCCATCAATTTTTTTGATACGAAATTGATGTTGGAAGCTAATTTCATTAAGTTGTTCAATGCATTTCTCCTCGCCATATGATCCCATAATTAACCTTTGCATGTCAACAGTTTCTTCCAACACATCAAATTTAGGCTCTGGCATGTATGATTTCTTAATACATTCAATTAATGAATGTGAGTGAAAAACGACTGAGCATCTGATTAGTGTGGTCATGAGTGTGCCCAACAAGAAGGAAACCAACCTTTACCTTTTGAAAAATTCTCAATTCAACAATCATGTTTAAATATCTAAAAACAACCTGATTTTTGTTTTCACGGCAACTATTGTCGAGCTGTAGATACAAAACATTAGGAAGATTACCAGACCAATGAGAAATCACATCATGAATTATGGTTATGGTCAAATTTGCATCATTATGAATATTTGGAGCTGTGAAGTACACCTTTGGCAACATTTTCCCATTGAAGACCATACAACCAACCAAGTGATACTGAATAAAATTTTCCTCCTGTAAATTTTTGGGTGTGCGAACAAAATGTGGTAAAAGTGTTTTCTTCTGGTCCATACCATCAATTATCAAACCCAAATATTTATTTTGATTATCATAACACTTCTTTCGATGCTTGTACAACTTTTTCCATTCATTTGTTTGTTGTTCGCGATGCTCCTGAAGTTCTTTGACAATTGAATCTACACAACATAAAAGAAAGCCATTAAGAAATATCTTTTCATATTTGATGAATATACAATCTTAAAAGTTAAAGTTATGAATGCCTACCTCTTTCTGACCCTTCACATTTTTCCCTTTTTTATTTAAGAGAAGCACATGTACTGCAAATCCCCATCCTTGTCTTCTTAGGAATACGAACATTCAATTCTTTCTTCCATATCTTCACAAAATATCGATATGTAATAAACCGGTCATGTCCCTCAGCACCTTCTGCATATTCTTTGTATAAGTTGTAGATTTCGCGTCTCAAAAAATTATCTGGAATATCTATTGTCTCTCTATTTCGTATACACTCTCCATGCTTTGAAAAGAAATATTTCATCCATGACATTGCAATGTTTGATAATGGCCCAAACTGTCTTTTATGACGTATCTCAGAATAAAATGTGGGATCCTTTTCCAAATTTTCTTGAATTCTCGAGAGACGAAAATTCCCAATCGAATGAAACATTTTAAAAGATTTTCTATAGATAAATAAAGTCTTAATATGATAATCATAACCTGGCAATGTATATTGCATGCACCCAACTAAATATGAATTTTGCATACTTTTATTCATTGACAAATATCTCTTCCTGCTCTCAAATGCAAATTTGAAATCCATATGTTTCAAGCAATCTTTTTTTCAACATTCACTTGAAATGAGTGCGTTGATAGAACTTCTTCTCGTCAAATATTCTGCTCTACCACTTGTATAGATAGAACATCTTGCATTGATACGAAAAAGTCTGGTCCAACTCCTCGATACAATATTTCTTGGCAACATCTCCATCATTAGATCATCATTTGTATAAGGATTTTTATCATCATTAAGAGGAGTGTTATCCACACTATGACCAACTGTGCTTTTCAGATACTGAATTGGAGGATATTCTTCATCTTCCCTTTTTCAGTGCTACTGCCATAGTCCATAGAATTTGGACTCAATGGAAATTTTGACTCGATGTTTATTGGATATTCTTCCTCATGTGCATTTTTAGTGCTGCTCTCACGGTCCATAGAATTAGGACTAAGTGTATCATTTTTTCCTTCATCACTGCTACCTTTATACTCAT
>APFE030847178.1:2533-14162 GCA_000404065.3 Pinus taeda
TAAGGATTTCCCTAATTTTTAATGTAGCATATCTATATAAGTATGAGTCAGACACAGAACAACCATCCAGTCATAAAATCCGATGGGAGAAGTAGTTGCCCACATATGAACCCTTACAACGTGAGAAGATTATGGATAAGAGATTGATAAGAAACACCATGTACAAGGATTATTATGAATACTTGTTAAATGGAAAAACCTACTAGTATTAGAAGCAACTAGGATGACTAAAACACTCTTACAGAAAAGTGGCAAATCAATGGCAGAACTTGTGGACAAGAACCCATGAAATCTTTGTTCTTTGTAGCATGATGTAGGGGCATCGTAATTTTTTTTTACGGAGAGTTCAAAAAATTCACTAGAGGAATTGTTTCCTTGAAGAGTGGATTGTTAAGCTAGAGTTTGTCTTAATTTTCCATGTAATTCTTAGTTTGTTTAGGTGAATTTTCGCTAAATAGGTAACCTGATCCTATTTTCAAGGAGAGGAGTTGAATGAATGTAATATATATGATTAATGAAAGAGTGGATTGTTAAGCTAGAGTTTGTCTTAATTTTCCATGTAATTCTCTAAATTAAACAAATTGTTGTAGTTTAGGTGAATTTTCCCTAAATTGGTTCTTTGATCCTATTTTCAAGGAGAGGAGTTGAATGAATGTTTATATATATATATTATATATATTTATATATTGATATTAATGAAGTGGTGGTGATTGTAAGAGATTGGGAAAATGTGATTGTCATGGAGCATCTGTATAGTGCAACCTTCTGCATTGTGTTTTTTTTAAGTTTTAAATGGTGTATTAATTGCTGACCCGAGATATTTGAATAGTCTTAGATGGTACCGAAGTGTTGCATGAAAGCATAGAAGGGAGTGAAGTACCCATACAAGAGCGCCGAGAGCCGAACGAGAGACGAGCTATCACAGTGAGGGTTAACACCAGAAAGGTGAACACTTAGTCGTTTTTGCAAGAGAACTTTGTCAATTGTCAGAGATCGAGATCATTAACTAACAGATCTTGCAACTTCTTTTTAATTAGACCCGCGACTGGGAGCCTGAGATCATTAGTAGCCAAAGATAGAAAAATTCGTGTCACCCGAACCCATCAGCTAACGGGAAGCCATATCAGAAGCTTGCATCTCATAAGAGTTTGTTAATAAGAGCTGAGATTTGGAACCCGATATCGGGAGGTCCGAGATTCATATGGGAGGCGGAGGATATCGGAGCAAGAAATCTTGGGAGTGAGATTTCGGAACCCATTTCTAAAGCGGTCTGAGAAATCCTTTCAGGGATTTTACGGTGATACAGATTCTGAGGCAGACCAGAGGCGTTTCGAACGAGTTTTTTCTTTCAGTGTTAAACAAACAAATGGGAAATATCGGAAGGTATTTCCAAAGCCGCCCGAGAGGAGCTTTCCGAAAATGGGCGTCCAAGGTCACACATCAGCAGCAAAAACATCGAGGCAGGACTCACAAGCTTTGTCGAAGGTGATTTCTAGTGTTGTGGAAATATGAAAGGATAGAAATCTCGTAAACATTTCAATAAAGCTGACGAGGTAGAGGGGCCGAGAGCATGTAGCGCTGAGTTATAGCGCTTGGTTGCAAGCTTGCTCCTGGGGCTATGTTATAACAAGGTTTGACTCCTGGGATTATTTGCATTTGAAGCACGAAAGGTTCAGGCTAAGCGCCTGTCGTTGAGGGGAGCTAACTTCCAATTGAGTAAAAATCAGAAAATCTAGAGGTAGACTTTGCGTCAACATGTTTGACCCAACGAAAATCTAATTGACCAAGAGACGAGTGGTGTCCACTGGTGTTGGTTGTTGGATGGATTAGCTGTGGATTTTTGATGGCCTTGGTGGATAGGACGACAACCGATTGTTTTTGCTGACAACCCTTGGAACCAGAGAAGGAAGAGAGAAGGGGTGGCGGCAATATAACATTAAGGCTGTCAGATGCAGAACTTATTTTGGTTTGTACCACTGCGCCTGAAATTCGAACCTGCAACCTGGAGGTCTTGGTGGTCGTTGATTGGTTGTCGTCAGGTCTTGGTCGCGGGTGGGGACCACCATGTTGATGAGACTAGTGAATCACTGTCGAAGGTCAATGGTATGTGCACCCCCACCTCGGGTGACACGAGCAGGGAGTTTACCCCTGAACATGGCGTCAATCTAGATGTTAGAACAGACGGTCAAGACCTTGGCAGATCCCTCCCTTAATACGTCAGCAGAGTGGTACTCTGCGTAAGTCATTGATCTCCCTGCGCAACTAGTGACAATCGGATCATTGCAGGGTGTATATATGCGCCTAGTCTAACGAGGCCGAGGAGTTTCCGGTTATATTTAGACAAAATCTGGTAAGGATTTTTGTAAATACAAATTATAGTTGTTAAACTTTAAAATTTTAGGTGTCTTAGACATTTTTGATGTTGTTAAATCTATTTCCACCATCAAAAACACAATTCAAACACTGCCTCTAGAAGATTTTTTGAATTTTTTTTTGCCCGGATTCCAGCCACTTTTGACTGTCCTAACAATTCCTCCACCTAGTTAGACGACTCCTCCTCTCTCTCTTATATTATATATATATATTAATAGACTTATAAATTAATAATATATAATAATTAGCTTTGTAACCACATTTGCACAGGGAATGTTTCAGGGTCAATGAAGGATTTATGAAAATGCTCTTCATTAAGATTCTGGAACCTTTAGAAGTAAATGATTTAAATCAATCATTTCATAACAAAGTAATCTCATATCACCTTAATTCAAAATGCATTGGATAATAGTTTATGTTCATTAGAAATTGGTCTAATTTTATGAGGAAAACTTAATAGAAAGACTTTAGTAGTAAGGAGAACATTAATAAACTCACTCATCATCTGTTATATGATGTTGTTAATTTAGTTACTTGTTGCTTCTTATCCGAGAATGGTATTATTTGTTGTCTCTTTGGACGATCGTATTTTATCTAACTCAATCATTTCCAAAGCCTCAACTAGGTGCCCATTATTCTCTTTCCATAGTGACTCAATGTCTTCAACTGCATTTCATAAATTTGGTTTAGTAAATGTTGGTGGAAAACCAATATATTTCACTTTGTAGAAAGGAGTGTACATTGGTTGGGGTAAAATTGTATTGCTCTTACCATGTGATGATGACATATAAATCTTGAATCTTTCTCCCCACTTATGAAATTCCCCATTCTGATTGTTGTCTGACCATGATGATATTCACATCATAATCCTTTTCGTGAGAATATCATTTAAGAAGTCAATGATAAGTGGCACAATTAGTTCCTCACAATTGTGAAATTCCCCATTCTAATTGTTATTTGCCCATGATGATATTGACATCATAATCCTTGTTTGTGAAAATATCATTTAAGAAGTCAATGATAAGTGGCAAAATTGGTTCATCAAACAAAACACTAAAATAAGAAGACAACATTGATTGATTGAACTTTGAAGATAAACATCATCAATAACTTGTCATTAACTTCCAAATGAGTAGAAACATCTTTGAACAAAACACTAATCATTCTTATAAACTTTCTTCAAATCTTAAATCTTATATTTTAGATTCAATAAAGTCTATCCTTAAAGTAAATATGATCACCCTAAAATTTTCTCCAATTAAGTATATATAATCTCATCAAATGTTATTTAAAATCTATCAAAATTGTTGACAAAATCTATCAATACTAAAACAACATTGCAATAAAAATTCTTCACCTAATATATTTCCTCTTAACTAGGAATCAAATTTCCTAAACGAATAATCTCATAAAAACAAAGCCACTTTGATAGAAAAAAATCATCGAGGGTTACACAATTGAAATTTGTAAGAAACATTAACTAATCCATCATATGGCTTGGGAATATTTTTAGTAAAACCTTTAGTCAAAGTGCCACCAAATATAGGCTCTTCCTCAAATTTCAATATATCCTCTTTGATAGAATACTAAAATTTTATAAGATGACATGAAGCAACGTAATCGCTATGAAATTCACAGTAATTTATGAGCTGGCTTTAGAACAAATTTATAAGATCTGTAATAAGGGTTACATTGAGTATAGTATTGCCAGCAATTTTCATAATGCAGTGTTGTTGGGTGGTATGCCAATCGTGACACATCATGTGATCATATGACACTGACATAAACGATATTTTGATCATAGTTATTTCAGGTTGTGTGTAGAAGATTTCAAGAGAAGCTATGCATGACAGATTCTACATGCCCTGACATAATTCACCCAAAAGATACAAAATTTATCTGAGAGGTTGATTTATCTTGGACAATGTGATTGTTATATGACAAGACATGCATTGGGCTTAAGATTGTAAAATATCTCATAACATTTTCCAATATAATATATATCAAGGCTAAGGAACACTAATATAAGGAATAATAAACATGTGTAGAAGCTAGGACATTCATATAAATTTGATGTCTAACTACTGAGAGCATATGCTTCATAATCTATTTTGTCACATTTTGCTCGTTTCATTGAATCAGAACTTGCCAAAACTCTTTTGTTAAGGCCTAAAAAGAAAGGGATACCTATAAATTTAAAGATCTACCTAAATTGAATCTACAACCAACTTACATCAATTAATTTAGAAGCTCGTTAACATTGTTTATATGACATAGTTTTGGTCCATTGAATCTTTCGACCCTAAGGATATATGAAAGATATCTAGGAAATTCATCACATTTTTTAAACACTCGGTCTCTTTTTTCTTCTGAGGAAGGGGGATCGTCTGTAAAGTGAGCATGACTTAGGTATTTGACATTTGGCCCGAGAAATAGATATTTGTTCACCTTACCTAGTGAACTTTCCAATCTAACAAGTATCCAAAAACCTTTCTTGAGAAAGGCCGTGACCCAGAAAATTAGAAGAAAACAACCCAATTTTAAATAAAATAGTTCATGATTATTTTTTCAAAATGACCATAATGAAAATTGTTGATTTTTAAAATGACAAATTGTTAAAAACCAAAAAGAATCAAAATTGATATGCAAAGCTTATATGACTTCTAGACATGCTTGAAATCTTTATGCTACTTAAAAAACTTTTTAATGGTATTAGTAAGTTTTGTATAAAAATTCTTAAATAAACAATTATAGGCATAATATATAGAAGGGTAATCCATTTCTATCTAAATTGGTAGGGGAGGAGCTCTTACTAATTAGGTAAGAATAAACTTGGGCCCTAAAAATAAATCTCTTGTGACATAACGTGGAGCTTCAACATATCAAAACGAAACACTAAAATAAGAAAACAACATTGTTTGATTGAACTTTGAAGATAAACATTATCAATAACTTGACATTAACTTCCAAATGAGTAGAAACATCTTTGAACAAAACACTAATCATTCTTATAATCTTTCTTCAAATCTTAAATATTATATTTTAGTTTCAATAAAGTCTATCCTTAAAGTAAATATGATCAGCCTAAAATTTTCTCCAATTAGGTACATTGTATCTTAGCATTGTTAAAAAAAAAGCTTTATTTAATCTTATCAAAACGTTATTCAAAATCTATCAAAATTCTTGACAAAATTTATCAATACTAAAGCAACATTGTAATCAAAGTTCTTCACCTAATACATTTCCTCTTAATTAGGATTCAGATTTCCTAAAAGAATAAGCTCATAAAAACAAAGCCACTTTGATAGAAAATAATCATTGAGGATTACACACTTGAAATTTGTAACAAACATTAACTAATCCATCATATGGCTTGAGAATATATTTAGTAAAACCTCTAGTCAAAGCGCCACCAAATATAGCCTCTTCCTAGAATTTCAATGTATCCTCTTTGATAAAATACTAAAATTTTATAAGATGACATGAAGCAATGTAATGGCTATGCAATTCACGGTAATTTATGAGTTGGCTTCAGAACATATTTATAAGATCTATGCCACCAAATATAGCCTCTTCATAAAATTCTAGCAGACCATTTATAATTAGAACAAAATTAGTTCGATAAACCCCCTATAGTTTCCTGTAGGATGCTGGAAGTGGATACTTCTGTAGATATAACCGAAATGATCGTTTGGAAGAGCTATAGATGCATACTTTTGTAGGATCCTATAACAGTTAAGAATATGGCTTGGAATGAAATGGATGATAGGTAGAAGTGTTGGTATGGATAGAAGGTAGATGGTAATTTACGAATATGGTGAATGGAGATTTAGGGAGTGAGTGTAAAAGTAGAAGAATGTATGTGGAAGAAGGATGTAAGAATGATAAAGACGTCATTGAGCATTCAATTTGTTTCAATATTTTTTTGGGCCAAAGGTCGAGTACATATTGAAGGAACGACCTAATTTCATTTCAATTTGAAAAATTCCTCAATGTGGCATATTGTATTGTAACCTCCCCATTGATACCTTACCCTTACCTTACCCTTGCCTTACCTGAATCTCACCTGACCTTCCACGATAGGGAAGCGATATTGATGAATGCTCCTAACCAACCTATTTGGTACAAGAAATTTCCTTTCATTGAAACCAAAATTGCCCTGCTAACCCGCTCCATCTTCTAGAGAAAGAGAGTCAAACAAGGTCTTCAAATGAAAAGGCTATCATTTGGAAGAATTTGAATCTGCGGAAGTGCCAGAAATCGAAATGTTTGAATCAGTTGACCAAATTGACAATAGGTAAATTTTGTTTTTGTAGTACACATCTAAGCTCACACGATCGAATAAAAAATGTGAATGCAAAGACCATATAATGCTTCAATATATTACTTGGGGAAAAAGAAAAATCGAATGCCAAAATTGTCTCATTCTAGATGTTACCAAAGAGTTCATCAATTGATATCAAATCCTTTAATTTGGATTTTGGAGTTTTGTTGTTCTAGAATTGTTGAGTGCCAAGAAGCCTGAAGAATTTGAATCTGCAGAAGTGCCAGAAATCGAAATGTTTGAATCAGTTGACCAAATTGACAAACGCAATTTTTTTTCTTTGTAGTACACATCTAAGCTCACACAATCGAATAGAAAATGTGAATGCAAATACGATATAATGCTTTGATATATTAGCTGGGGAAAAAGAAAAATCGAAGGACAAAATTGTCTCATTTAGGATTTTGCCAAAGAGTTCATCAGCTAATATCAGATCCTTTAATTTAGATTTCAGAGTTTTGTTGTTGTAGGTACTTTGGAGTTACTCATGTCCAAAATTGTCTTTAAACTCTGTGTGTTTAGGTCTTTTCCGAAGATTCTTTGCCCGTCCAAGTTTTTTCTATTAACATGATGATCAACCTCCCCTTTCGGGTTGAAACTTTACTAGAACGAAGATCTCACTATCTCACTTAATTTTTCATTTTACACCCTGAGTTAGGATTAGGCCTTTGTATGTCAACTTTTATGTAATGTTCATAAGCGTTACAAAAGTACCTTACTTCGTTTGACCTGAAATTTTCTTGAGAGTTAGATTTTTGGTATTTGGATCATTCTCCCTTTTTCCAGTAAGTCGTTGGTCCTTGTGAGATTTTTGGGATATACGATATCTTTGACCAAACAAAAAATTATCAAATTGAGTTAAAAATTTGAAGGAAATAAGTTTTATGACTAAGAAAATTTTGTTTTGGTGTCAAACATAAATTCACAATTCCAATTCCCCGCACAAACTAAAACAATGAACTCAGATTTCTATGTTTCAAAACAATAACATAACAAATTTAACCATAATGTTATTCAATAATTTATAAAGGAATAAGATTATGCCTTTGCAGTGGATTATGCTGACAAACATGAGTCTTGCCACATACCGTTTGCAGTAGACACCTTCATAATTGCATATGTTACTACTTTGAGGTGCATAGTCTTCAGAAAGATGAGGTGAAGCGGATTTAATCCAAGTTAATGTGTAGAAATAAAAAACCACGGTGGAAATTTAAGATTTCTATTGAATAAAACTAGGCGTTCCCTAATGAGAGGAACCTCGATCCACTTTGATAAAATGTAGTTGGATGAAAGTTGTCTAATTAATAATGAGTGATCTACATTCTACTTTAATTCACACATTCTATAGAAGATTTTTAGCTTGAAGAATTGTTGAGTGCCAAGAACCCTGAAGAATTTGAATCTACGGAAGGGCCAAAAATTGAAATGTTTGAATTAGTTGACCAAAATGACAATGGGTAGATTGTTTTCTTTTGTAGTACACATCTAAGCTCACACGGTTGAATAAAAAATGTGAATGCAAATACCATATAATGCTTTGATATATTACTTGGGGAAAAAGAAAAATCGAAGGACAAAATTGTCAGGATTTTTCCAAAATGTTCATAAACATATATCAGATCCTTTAATTTGGATTTTGGAGTTTTGTTGTTCTAGATACTTTGGAGTTACTCATGTCCAAAATTGTCTTTGAACTCTGTGTGTTTAGGTTTTTTCCAAAGACTCTTTGCCCATCCAAGCTTTTTCTATTAACATGATAAACCTCCCTTTTTGGCTTGAAACTTTACTAAAAGGAATATATCACTATCTCACTTAATTTTTCATTTTACACCCTAAGTCAGGATTAGCCCTTTGTATGCTAACTTTTATTTAATATTCAGAAGTGTTACAAAAGTACCTTACTTTGTTTGACCTGAAATTTTCTTGAAAGCTAGATTTTGGTATCTGGATCATTCTCCCTTTTTTTCCAGTAAGTCATTGGTCCTTGTGATATTTTTGGGTGATACGATATATTTGACCAAACAAAGACTTATCAAATTCAATTAAAAAAATGAAGTAAGTTTTATGATTATGAAAATTATGTTTTGGTGTCAAACATAAATTCTGATTTCTTTTCAATTTATTTCCATTCTATTTAAAAATATATATGTTTTTTCAATTTATTTGAATACATCAGGTCACTTTCACTAATAACAATTCCAATTCCCCACACAAACTAAAACAATGAACTCAAATTTCTATGTTTCAAAACAATAACATAACAAATTTAACCAAGAATGTTATTCAATAATTTATAAAGGAATAAGATTATGCCTTTAGTGGATTGTGTTGACCAACATGAGTCCTGCCACATACCGTTTATAGTAAACACCTTCATAATTGCATATGTTACAACTTTCAAGTATATATTCTTCAGAAAGATAAGTTGAAGAGGATTCAATCTAGGTTAGTATGTAGAAATAAAAAGCCACATTTGGAAATTTAATATTTTTATTGAATAGAACTAGTTGTTCCCTGCTGAGAGGAACCTCGATCCACTTTGATAAAATGTAGTTGGACGAAAGTTGTTTAATTAATAATGAATGATCTACATTTTGTTGTAATTCACACATTCTATAGAAGAGTTTTAGCTTCAAGAATTGTTGAGTGCCAAGAAGCCTAAAGAATTTGAATCTACGGAAGTGCCAGAAATCGAAATGTTTGAACCAGTTGACCAAAATGACAATGGGTAAATTGTTTTTCTTTGTGGTACACATCTAAGCTCACACGATCGAATAAAAAATGTGAATGCAAATACCATATAATGCTTTGATATATTACTTGGGGAAAAAGAAAAATTGAATGCCAAAATTATCTCATTTAGGATTTTTCCATTGTAGAACTTACTGTATTCCAGTGAATCCCTTCTGGTCTTTCAAAGCTCCACCATGAAGAACGAGGGTCTTTCAAAGCTCTTACTGTCCCTCGACTTCTTGAAATTGAACTGGGAAAGACCTGAAATCTCCTCCAGCTTCGACATTATGCTCGACGTCAGCTGAGTCGAAGTGAACCCTGGCCCCTCCTGCTTCACCACATCATCCTTGAACAGCCTCGAGAGATTGAACCTCAACAAGAGGGAAATTATGTCGAATGCATTCAGGCAGGTCAACTTGGGGGTAGGGAAGGTCGAGCCAACATCTTCCAGCTATCCAACATCGACATCATTGTTAGTCTGCGAGCACTTGAATCCCCAATAGAACAAAGAAACCTCCATGAGTTGCAGAATGGTGATCCTCGTCAGATAGTTAGGATCTAGCAGACGGATAGCCAGACGCCAGACTTCAGAGGAAAACTGGGATGGGCATTTGAAATCCCCTTCTAGATCTTCTTATACATCACTATCAGATTCAAATCCTGGAACCGTAGGTAGCTCGCCAGGACCAAGAATAGTATGACTCCGCAGGACCAAATGTCAGCCTTGGCTCCATCGTATCCCTTCTTGGTAATCACCTCTCATGAAATATATGCCGGAGTGTTGCACAGTGCGTGGAGAAGGCCATCTTGTTTGAACTTCTCTGGTAGCACACTGAGGCCAAAGTCGATGACTTTCATATCTCAATTTTCATCTAATAACAGGTTCTCTGACTTCAAATCCTTGTGATACACACCCCTGCTCCAACTATGGCAGAAATCGACCGCACATATCAGCTGCTGAAAATATTTTCTTGCTTCCTTTTCCTTCAATATCCACTTTTCGACAACCGGATTGAAGAGCTCGCTGCTGGAGTTCACAAATGGTTTTTTACCTATGCGAATCGAATACCATTTTGCAAAAAATTTGTAACTATTTTCTAGTGATCGAATGGTTCAACCTTTCTCAATCGTCTAACATATAATCTTAGGGTGCATATAGATGATAGGTGGGGAAGAAGGGAAGTTGATTTAAAAGAGTAATACCTTACGACATAATAAATACCTATATATAATTGGTAAGAAAAAAAAGAAATAATCTCTTTCTTCTAACAACACAAGAGGATTTGGATTAGCTAGTGACAACCTTCCTATTGGGTGAAGAGGTGGGGCATGTATGTTACAATGTTGTATATGACCGTCTCCCCCCTTGGTGGTATCTATTATTTGAGGTGAAATTAGTTGCCATATTCTTAGGGACTTACATAAGGTGATTAGGATGGGATTCCTTGGTACATAGATAGGTGAACCTACTCCATATTTGGTTTTTTGGGAGAGCAGATAATATTCAAGAGAGTACTTGGCCCCCTCTTACCAAGGTTTGGGTGAAGCTCAGGGGTAATCATAACTGTCTTGTTTTGGCCAACTTTCTCTTATAGTCATTTGATATTGGATTTCATCTCTAGCTAGGTGTGGCTATTAGACAAAGTATGATTATTTTTTGATCTCGTCAAGGTTTTATTTTTTTAAGAGTGTGCTATTTTGGTTGAGAGGATATAAGGACATCACTTAATATTTTTTTTGTAAAATATATATCATTCCATGTGGCTTCCCCCAGATCTCTTTGTTAGTCTCGACAACTATTGGGTCTTCCTCCACTTTCTATGGAAAAATTTCCGATTGTACTTCAGATAACACATCTACCTATAATGTCTTTTTGATTTTCCACATCGAATACCCTAATGACTACTAGTGAGTCATGGTATTTTGTTGATACTTTTGGTCCATCGCTATATGTCCCACCTGTTTCATTTTCTACAAAATTTGTCAGTTATCCTATTGTTTAGCCTTTTCCGAATCTAGGAACCTTAACTACTCCAACTGTGGGTGGTGTGTTGCCATTTTTTCCTCCTACCTGTTGAAAAATGGAAACAAGAAATGCTAAAAATAGAAGTGTTAAAAATAGCAGTTTGGGTACCAGCGCTGGATTGGGCAACAAGGAATGAAAAATGGAAGTGCTAAAAATAACATTCTATTTTT
>APFE030847178.1:15369-44598 GCA_000404065.3 Pinus taeda
TATTTTAGATAACTGAGTATTCACTCATGGATAACTCATGCATGTCAGTTTAGACAGAGACCCAGTTGAGATCAAAGAAGGGATAGTGTACTATCAGTTGGATGAATATTTTTCCTATAAAGGAAGCTCATCCATGATGAGGATTTATCTCCTTCAGGATTACGTAGTTAGATCAGAGGTTGGTGAGTGTGTGAAGAGGTAAATTCACACATGTGGTTGCACTGGACCCCAATCAGAATTGTGAAAACAAATAGGAAGCTTGGAGGGCAGGGCAGAGGTTAGATAGAGGCCTTTGACTGTCTATGAGCAGCAGAGGTATTACAGAGAGAGAAAGATAGCTTTTGAGTTGATTCTTTTTGTAATACTGGCTATATTTCCACTTATATGATAATATAGAGTTGGGGTTTTAGGCTGAGGCTTTCCTTGGGTTATATATTTTGTGTTATGTATGATTGGTTCCTTCTTATCAGTTATATGTGTTCTTATTGATGTTGCTCATGTTCAATTAAGCTTCCACTAAATTGGTTGTAGAAGTAGATCAAGTATTTTACTTTAGTCTATTTCATTATCAGGTGATCTACAGGTGGGAATTTCTACATGGTATCAGAGCTAGCTAATTTGTAGAAAAAATCTACACTACCACTCCTACACCTTTTGTATCAACTCCTAGACTTTTGAACCTTATTGGTGCTGAAAACCTATCAAACTTCAATCATCCTTTTAGATGGAATCTGTTGTTAAGTTCAACCCCCCCTCCACAGTAAGGTGGGGGTATTATTTCTAGTACTTATCCAATAACTAGGGAATTCTTGCACCCATGCAACCTCTGGTAAAACTAAGCTTCTGTTTAATTGATTCTTTCCATGTTGGTGGTTATCTTATTAGTGGTACTCTCATTATCATGAAAGGTGGCAATCCTGCACCTAACTCGCCTTATGTGCGCAGTGGTGTTCCATTTCCTAGATATGTTGCATCTTCATGGGGCCTCCCAACTTAATTGTCAATACCTATTTGGGGCAATATATATCCTGCGAATAACCAATTTTCTGTTAATATCCCTCAATTTGGGGGCATGCCTTATGGCTTTCCACTTTATATGACTCCACCTCCACCATAAGGAAATTATTACCCAAGTGCACCCATGTACCATGTTGGAAACTAATTGATGGTTGAATCTCCTGGTCCTTTAGGTCATCCTAGCCTACCTTGTTCATATTCAATGATGCCTGCCACATTTCCATTTTTGGCTTCTCTCGACATCCCATATTTGAAGAAGTTAACTAACAACCCCATCAATCATAACTTGTTGTGGCCTCAAGCCTCGCACAAAATTCCTACCGACATTCTAAAGTTTGAGGGTAAAAAAGGAGATGATCCAACAACACATATCACTACATACCATATTTGGTGTGTTTCCAACTCCATGATTGATGATAGTGTTTGACTCAGACTTTTCCCACATACCTCGACTAGTAATGTTGCCAAATGGTACCTTGAGCTACCACTTATCTCTGTTAATACTTTTAATACCCTCGCCATGGAATTTCTCAAGAATGTTTAGTAACCAATTAGTTATGAAACCAGGATGAAACTATTTACTACTTTATGCCAGAATGCTTCCACCCATATCTTTGATCATATCCATGAATGGAGATGATGGTGGAGGTTAATAAAGGCACCCATTCTGAATTTCATTCTCACTGATTGGTTCTATAAATCTCTCTTACCTTCCATCATGAAGGACATTTCCATGTTTGAAGTTGTTATGGAAGACGAAGTCATTAGACATGTTGAACATCTCAATCTTATGTATTCACAATCAAGCACCCTTTATGACGATCCCTAATGCTCCCCAAACTTCATATTATCGCACCACTTAGCATATTTGTCTGCACATCGATAGTCTCTTTGGTGCTATGACTACAATTGATGTAAAGTCGTTGAGTGGGAAAACAACTCATTTATCCATTACTATTTCCCCCACTTCAACTATAATAGCACACCCAATTGTGCATCCAACAACTGTTATTAACTTTGTGCAGTCTTCACAATCAACCAACAATAATAAAAATAAGAATAAGAAGATTTTTTCTCCTTTGGAAGAGAAGAAAACCAGTTAAAACACCCCCACTCAAAATTCCCTTGTTGTTGCCAAATTTGCTAAAGGCAAAGAGAAAGAGTTTAATTTTCCTTGCAAGATCTATGTTGAGGACAATTTAACCTACAAATGTCCTCATTTAAAGGAATGTATTTATCTCCTTGAATAGAAGGATTATAGGACCCTTGCCATCCTTAATAACCCTTTACCTACATAACAGTAGAAACAACAACACCTTGTTGCAAATCCCACCCTACCTCTGCAAGGGAGCAACAATGGTTCTCATCCCCCTCCTTCTAGAGAAGGATCATTGACTATCTATGCTTTTAAGGTAGTTTAGTTACAAACCCGGGCCAAGAATTATGGGTCTCATATCCCTAAATATTTGGCCACCTCATCAAGCTCCACCCGACCTCCTCCTAATGATTTACATATTGAGAGGCCCATTGTAGACCTTATGATTCATCCCCCCAAAGGGACACTTCATCGTGTGATGCACAATCCATTTTCTTGTGCTACGTAAAACTATAGTATTGTAGAAGACCTTGTGCAGGTGCCTTGTGCCATCTCTGCTCTTGAAGTGTTACAAAGTTGTCCTATACAATGAAAGGCTTTGCTTATAGCCATAGGCATAGTTTACCCTCAGGATTCCATTTTAGTTGCTTTTGACCTAGATAAAAGTACACCTCGCCTTTCACATCAACTTGTATTTCAAATGCAAGTTCATAGGGAAAAATAGTCTACTGCACCATCATTGACGAAGGTGCTTCTACTTGCATGATGGCTAGTTCTTATTGGCTCGCCCTAGGTTCGCCCACTTTATCCCTGCTATCGAATTCTTTGAAAGCGTTTTATGGCCACACCTTCACTCCTAAAGGATATATGTCTAGCTTTCCCATTGTTCTTGGGGTCAAAACTATATTAGTTGATATTGAAGTTGTAGATCACTTACTTGATTACAATATTCTTCTTAGTCATAGTTGGACTTATGAAATGAAAGTTATTGTCTTGTTGATCTTCAGAGTTATTTATCTCCATCATCAAGGGAAGATTGTGAATTTAGATCAGTTATCCTTCTAGTCCCACGAGTTTCAACCTTTACTAGCGAACAATTTTCCTTAAGTGGGCTGCTCTCTTAACACATTTTTCAACATCGATACTAGTCTACTGAAGGCCTCTTCACTTTTAGGGAATTTCCCTCTTCTGGTGCTTGAGGTTCCTCTGACTATTTCAATGTTCTCTACTGTCTTTGATGGCCTTACTAATCCTTTTATTCTCCTATCCCCCTTCTACCATTGATTCTTTTTGGGATAAATTCCCTTGTCGCTTGCCGAGTTAGGTTATGAAGCTATCTAGACAACATCTAAGTATCTCTCTTCCTTGGTTCATACCGCTAATACCACTTACTCTTCCAACACAAATCCCTTTATCAATTTCCTTAATGAAGTCTTTCCTTCTGACGACACTATCATGGAAGTCATGTCTCTAGATGAGTCGCCTTGGGATGAGTTTCATCATCATGCCTTAGTCTCTCTTCAAACTAAACCGTGCACTTATTCTTTACAAATCTTGTCTATTAATCAACCTAAAATTGTACCTTCCCCTTTTACAACTATTCATGAGATTGATGCGAAGGGAAACTTAGGGAACTTGTCCAAAATAATGCTTACCAACATCTCATTCAAGACATGTGTTGTGGAAAACATATAGATTGGATCAAATTGCACTCCTGAGGAAATTTTTAGCTTCACTTGTCACTTCAAAGAGTTCCACGATGTATTTTCTTGGTCTTATGAAGATACACCTAGACTTGACCTTGGTTAAATATGAGATCACGGAGTAAGCATTCTTTTTATCACCTTTTTCTCACTCATTAATTCGAAAAAACCTCGAGTCTAATTTTTTTGTCTCATTAAACTTCCACGAAGAAGATCAATATTTTTTTTTATGGATTTTTTCTTGCTCGTAAAAGAGAAAAAACCCCGAGATGCCTTTTCCGAGCTCTTAAAACACTTACAAATAAGATTGAGCTATTATTTTTTTGTCTTTTTCTCACTCCTTAAACTGAAAAATGTACTACAAGTTTTCTTCGTCTGACTCATTTGAAAATTTATGAAGAAGATAAAGTTTAATTTTTCCCCTCGTACTCTTAACAAAATGAGGTAGACATCTATTGAGCATAGTTTTATCACTTTATCTGGACTCAATGGATTAATTACAAGAAAGGAACTATGTAAGATATATTATTAACCCTTTGTCACACTCGGTCATCAACGATGACAAGGTACCACCTTCGAGTCTTATTTAAGATCTTTTTGGACTCTCTAAATGTGAAAAGACCACCAATTTTACCTTGTCTAGGCTCGTTAAACTTATGCAGATTGGGAAAAAATTGGAAGAAGTAGTGATTACTATATCTATATATGACATAATTTGTTGCAGTAGTCTATTGTCCATCCCTTCAACATGGAAGTTTTCCCAACATATTCCTCTTTTGTTATCTTCTATGAAAACCCTACAACTTATGAGTCTTGCCTTAATACCCTTATGTCCTTGCATCTTCATGTCCCTCTCCTCGTGTTCTTGAATATATGATTCCTAGTATTTTTGGTGTCATGCATTCTATTTTTCAGGGGCTCGTTTACAATTTGTTACCTTTATCAACCATTTCATCATATGCCTATTTCCTTGTTTCCATTCATCCTATTATTCTACTCTATGTTCAAAATCAATAGTTTTGTCCCATTTCACTCCAATTGATGTAGGAATCCTTTTTTCCTACCTCTGAGAGATCCCTTCCTATTGAATTCAAGACATTCTCTGGGAAGAGGATTAAGAAAAATCACAGTGTTGAAAATATGGTATATCTAGGGAAATTTTTTAGCGGTGTCGAAAATATGGTAAATCTTTAAATCCAAAGCAGCTCATCTCCAGAGTATCCAAGGGGAACCTCTTGGTACACATTATAGCTAAGAGTGGAATTAAAGTGGACCTAGAGTAGGTTAAGATTATTTCTTAGAACCCCCTTCTCATAAACAAGAAAGCCATGCAAACCTTTTTGGGGAAACTTAACTTTCTCTAGAATTTTATCTTGGACTATGCACAAATCGTTAAACCTTTGTAATAGAAGATCTAGAAGGATGTAATTTACAAATGGGACTAGAGGGAGAAATATTTCTTTTCTCGGATTAAAAAAGTGATTGTTGATGCTCTAGCATTATATAGTTTGTACTTTAATCAATATTTATTGTTGTATATCTTCACTTTTGATACATATATTGTAGTCGTTATAACTCAAAAGGACAATCAAGAAACTGACCTACCAATATTTCTTATGAGTATTGAATTATAGTGATTAGAATTGAATTACCCTACCATAGATAAGAAATACTATGCAATTTACAAGGTGGTAAAGCACTTCAACCTTTACCTCTTGAAAATCCACATTCTCATCTTTGTGCCTCACCTAGCAGTTAAATCACTCTTTGTGCAATAAGAGTTGGGTGAGAGGAGG
The DNA here is from genome assembly GCA_000404065.3 of Pinus taeda. NCBI lineage: Eukaryota > Viridiplantae > Streptophyta > Pinopsida > Pinales > Pinaceae > Pinus > Pinus taeda. The sequence goes on from APFE030847178.1 coordinate 20,982, forward strand.
GTGAATTGGGTGAAAAGCCTTCAACAATATGATTTATAATTTAAGATAGTTCATGTGATAAAATCCCATGGTCTATGTTTGTTTGCAGCAGAAGTAGACAATTTGCTAGAAGAGGATTCTTTTGGATGGGAAGAAGAAATTGAAATGTACAACATCGAGCAAATTCTCCTATAAATAAAATCACGTCTTAGTACACTGATGTAGAACAATATCTAGAGAAAATCACCTTTCACTCGCACTTATCGGTGATACAAAAGAGGGTGATCGTCTTAAATATTTATCTTATCATCTTGTTCATGGTGTGATTTTCCAAAAGCACCACAATGGTATCTTACTCAGATGCTTGGAATCACAAGATTCAGAAAGGGTATTGAAGGATCTTGATGATGGGCTAGATGGTGGGTACGATGTAGGATATAGTAGAGCTCACAAAATAATGTGAGCCATATATTATTGGCCTACACTAGTTAAGGATGCACATGCCTACACCTGTAAGTGTCATGTATGTCAAAGATGTGATGGTTGCGATAAGAAGAAAGCTACCCCATTGCATCCCATTGTCGTTGAAAAGCCTTTCCAATAATGGGGATTAGATGTTATTGGAGATATTTTTCTACACTCGTCAAAGAAACATTGATATATCTTAACTCCTACAGATTACTCTAATTAGTGGGATGAATAAGTTCCATTGAAATATGTGAATGATCAAGAATTCATTCACTTCATCAAGCATAATATTATTACCAAGTTTGGTGTTCCTACGTCACCTGTTTTTGACAATGCAACTTACTTTTCATCGCTAAAGTTGTTGGGTCTCCAAAATGTCATCCACTTTCACCTATATTTCGATCATTTTACCCTCATTTCGTAACTTAGTAACTCCATAACCCTACATTTAGTAACCATTTTCATAATCATATGGTTTTATTATTATGATTATTCTCCAAGCCATTGATTTTAAGTATTTTAATTGAATTTGTGATTAAATACTAGGAAATTTTAACATGTTTTCATATATATCTAAAATTGTTATGAGTTTTGCAATATTGTAGGCTGACTTGGAGATTCTAGAAAGGTCCTACTTGGCCACCTAACCACAAATTCGAATTTCAAATTCCAACTCATGAAGATTTGTGCAATAATTGTAGAAGATGTGGATCATTAACTATGCACATTCAAAGGAGAAGAATCATGGAGAGAATTTGTATCTTACATTTTTAGGAGATTGGTTGTAACCACAAGAGATAAATGTGGATTTAGGAGAGATCTAAGGATCTATATTTATTGTATAGTTATCCTCAAATTTTGTATAAATAGAAGTGCACCCTTCATACAAAGGGTTGTTAATTGTAAGTTGTAGATAATGGTTAGAGTTTAGAGGTAGCTAGTTATCAGTTGCTAGTTGGAGGTTACAAGTTCCATCCAAGATGTGATTTGTAAAGTGAGGAAAGAATTATTGTAATATCTTGTCACTTCATTTTATGAAATACATACTACCACTTGGACCTCCAATATATGATAGTTGTTCAGTGTGCTTGTTGAGGAATTGAGGCCCCCATCAACCACAATTTTCACACCTTTGTACATATTGGTAACATAGTGTAGTTGTTTTATTTCGTTTATTTTTAACAAGTGTGTTTTCATTTTATGCAAGTGTGATTTTCCTTTCAGAAAGTGCGATTTCATTTCAGCAGGTTCAAAGTGTGATTTCAATTCAACAAGTGCGATTTCATTTCAGCAGGTTCAAAGTGTGATTTCAATCCAGCAAGTGTGATTTCAATTATGCACGCGTGGTGTGATTTCCATTTATGCAAGTGTGGTGTGATTTCAATTTATTTATGTTTGGTTTGGTTTAGATTGGATTGATTTAATTAACTTTGTAGTTAGTTTTAATTTCATTAGATTAATCTATTCTAATAAATAACCACTTAGTACATATAGTAAAGGTATACCTCATCAGTGCTTTGAACCCCAAGTTGACAATTAATGACTGGGATTTAACTCACAATTAAATCACCCAACAAATTATTTATGATTTTTCATTGGAGAATGGTATTATTTTATAACACTCATCTAATTATTACTCTCAGGGAAATGGTTTAGTTGAATATATTAATAAGAATTTAATTCACATCATCAAGAAAACCATTTACTCTAAGCAAAGGAACTAGTATAATGCATTGGTGAATGCTTTATGGGCTAACCATGTTACCCCAATCCCTCTATTAAGACCTCCCCATACTTCATCGTGTATGGAAAATAAGTTATCCTTCCTTCAAACCTATACCTACCAGCCTTACAACTTCCTCAAGAATCCTGAGGTAAACCGTGTCATGTTTAGAGTATGATAGATACTATTCTGAAACTAGGGGAAGAAAGGCATAAAAAGTATAAAAAAATTGGTATTCACCAGAGTCGTATCAAGTGTCAGTTTGACAAGAAATATGTAAGGAACAAGGAGTTTGTTGTGGGAGACCTATTATTGAAATGGGACAAGCCCCATGAAGAGAAAGGTAAACACACCATATTTCAATCTCTCTGGATCAAACCTTTTACCATTCATGATAAGATTTTCCACCATAATTATCATCTTCAATCATTAGTTTTGGTCAATAATAAGACCTTGTGTGGAAGTGTTTTTTTGTTTTTTTGTTTTGTTTTGGCAATTGTGGAAATTTTTTTAAAGGGCTTTGTGACATTCAACAATGCTTGGTTAACTTTAGGTCCCTCTTATTTGCTTGGGTCTAATATCTTTAAAGTTGATGATGTGTAATGGAAAATTTGATGCATTCTGAACATAAAACATTATGTCAAACCACAATTCCTGTAACTATTTCAAGATCCTTTCTTGCCTCAATATTGTAATTATATGGCATTTTTTTCCTGCTGATCTAATCAAGTACAGAAAGGAAAGGAGAATGTAGTAGATCTGACCTACAAATATATTGAAAATACCAAATATGCCCAATAATTTACAATAATCCCAATACAAATGAAAGAACAAAATATAAAATCTTCAGATCTTTATTAATATAAAACCCTTGAGGTAGAGCAACACCATACAACTACTCCTTAAGGAAGGAGAACACTCACAAGCCATATGCTTGTCAATACAATAATCCTTGACATCCCATAACAAGGAGCCTTTAGCCTCTATATAGGCTTCATACATACAATACCATGGGTCTCTCAATACCATACATCTAATACAATGGGATTATCAAATTATTCCTAACTACTTGTGGTCCCTTACATTATGTGGGTTAACCACTTTATTTATTAACTATGGCCCATTATATTATTACATCACATTATTCCCTTGGGTACCTCTCTCTATACCCCATATTATCCTTCCTAGGTATAGTACATTCCACCCCCCTTAAACATGTTTCGTCCCCAAAACATGAGAAGAACACAAATAATAACATCTACTCAAAAGATTAGTCCACTGGTACCATGCACATGCATCTAGTCATCCAAGAGCATTGTGATTACTTAATCTAGTTAATGCATCACTCACCTGAGATGGACCTTGTTTCTGTTAGTTCCTCTATGTTGATGCGTTGAGGGTGGATCGTCGCGACTCTCTGTGTGTCATCCAAGGGTTGTTGTGCTTGTTGTTAATTATTTGTCCCCTTGTTGGTTGGTTTCTATATGGGTGGTGATATGTTGAAGTTTTATCTAATGGTGTATCTATATTGAATTCACCACCTGATGGAGCCTGAGTGAACTCTACCTGTTTATTGATGGAAATATCCTGAAATGTAATTTTTCTTCTTTTTATACCAGAGCTTCAGGAATTTCTTTTGCACATTAATATTGATAGTGCCAACAGATTCCATCTAAGGGTATCCTAAAACAACATCCACATCAGCCATATATAAAACATAAAAATTAGAATGCAATAGATACTTATCCATAGCAATCTTCAAATATTTATAAACTTACACCTCCTCATTATCAACCTATGTGTGCTCCATTTGTTTGGCTGAGACTTGCAATCTTTTAGCCAAATGAACATTAGTAAACTTATGTTTGCAATTAGGATTGATAGACACAATGATCTTCTCTTTCTAAATATATCCATGAACCTATTATAAGAAGATACCACCATAAAATAACACCTCATGTTTCTCATTATCCCACTTCTAGCATGAGACCATTTGTCTAGAAGGACTTTTTCAAATTGTTCATTAGGAAAGCTTACGAACTTCTAGCTGTCAAGTGAGTCCCACCATTTGGCTGCCTCATTTTTCAAATAAAGTCGTGTTGCATATTTCCAAAGTGTCAGCTAGGTTGACTTAAGATTTTTTAAGAATTCTTCAATAGTGGGACCATTATCACATCCTATAAAAATCATCTCAGTAGAAGCCATGAGGGTTTTGAAAAAAATTACCTTCTTTATGTGACAAATTTAAAATGGCTACAACTCGGTCAATATGGTTTAGAATCCTTATTATAGCCTATTTTTGGAAATGGAATGGTCATTATGCATCTTACCATGTGTTTTACATTTTTATCTGGGAACTCTAAAACTCATATTCGTGCCGCAACTGTCTTGCTGTCATAAAATTAGAAAAAAAAAAGAATTGATTTAAAATCAGCGATATCTCCCTCATCCAAACTTCGATTCAACCATTTTTTTTAAAATTAGATAATTTTTCAAGATTACCTCATATCTGCAATATTTTTTCTGAAATTTTGTACAAAACTACAAAAATTGACAAGAGAGCCGCCGCCCATGAATTGTTGTCAAAAACATTTATCCAATATAGTTGATTTTAAATCAGCAATATCTCCCTCATCCGGACTCTAATTCGGCCGGTTTTTTTTTTTTGAATTTGGGTATTTTTCCCAAGATAATCTATATATGCTATTTTTATTTGGAAAAATTTGAACCAATAATTTCATATCTCATCTGCAAACTTGCCGCCCCAAAAAATTCTTGCAAAAATGAAAAAAATTGCTTCCCCTCGTCGCCCAAGAATGTGCTCTAAAACCACTTGTAGTAGATCTGACCTGCAAATGTATTAAATATAGAAAATACGCCCAATAAATTACAATAATCCCAATACAAATTCAAGAATAAAATATAAAATCTTTAGATCTTTATTAATATCAAACCCTCGAGGTAGGGAAACACCATACAACTACTGCTTAAGGAAGGAGAACACTCCATAAGCCATATGATTGTCAATACAATAATCCTTGACATCCCATAATGAGGAATCTCTAGCCTCTATATAGGCTTCATACATACAATACCATGGGTCATTGTCATGGGTTTCTCAATATCATACTCTAATAAAATGTGCTTATCACATTATTCCTAACTACTTATAGTCCCTTACATTATGTGGTTTAACCACTTTATTTATTAATTATGGCCCATTATAATATTACATCACATTATTCCCTTGGGTACCTCCCTCTATACCCCATATTATTCCCCCAGGTATACTACAAAGAAAAACTAAAAGTGAGTATATCAATTTTAGAGGTATGTAAGAGTCTCTACAAAAGAAACAACCTCTCTTTCTGTTAAATAAGTCGGTATCCCTCTTCCATCCTGGCAATATAAACATCGATAAAATTCCAATGAACATATTGAAAATGAAATAAGGGGTGAAAGAAGAGAAAGGCTTCCTACACAAAGAGGTGAAGAAAGAAACTTCATTGGGGTACTAAACAAACTCATTAGCAATGAATAAATTATTATATTTCCTTAAAGTGACTCCGTCAGGGTATTTAACATGCCTGCTAGTAGGAGAGAAACACCAGAGATGGAACTAAAACTCTGATCGTTTCTAAATTCGCGGATACATACTATCCTTCTCCCCAATTGAAACAATTGAGATATTGAAAGCCTTGTAAATGTGTTTGAGACAAGAAAGGGAATATGAGAGACTACACCTATAATCAAGATAAGTGGGGAAGTTAAGATGATCCACACGGTGAATCAATACTTTTTAAAAGACTAGACTCTGTGCATAAAGCTAGACTAGAACAAAGAAGCCAGGGGTTCTTTTAGTGAATCACCAAGTATTGTTGCTACTAAGACACTCTCCAAATTGGCCCACATTCAAATTTTGGAGCCTCCCTTTGATCATCAAAACTATCATTTTAAGTTGTTAAAATGATCTAACACTTATTTTCGAAGTTTTCAAGTCCCTTTCTAAAGAAATCCAAAGTGTCATCTTTTGTTATGGGAAATTTCGTTCTATATAAAAATCCATTTTTGCACATATTTAAGAGGCAACTATGGTATGTTCTCTTGTATTAATGGATTCTATCTATCATAGATACATGCATTAGACACATTCCCAAGGTATTGTGCACTTTCTCTTTACAATGGACACTTGTGTCATAAAGGTATATATTAAGTGTCGCACTTGGACGTAAGTGTCATCTTGTTGTTGTTTCTAAGAATACATCTTGATTTCAGGTACTAAGTATATCCTTGTCATGTGGTTGGTCATTTATGTTTGTATGATCATGTTCAAGTCTTGTTATATTCTTTTATTCCTACCTTCTTGTCTCGTCGATCTCACAATTAATCATTTTCCGAGTTTCATTGTCCTTGCAACTTGTTCAATCAATGACCAATCTTAGCCTCCTAGCAACTACGCACCGTGCATTATTAAGCCACAGTGATGTGGCCTTTATGATCCAAGTGGATATTGGTGGCCACCCGCCAATTCCACTTGGACCCCCACCATTGTTTCTTTCGGTTTTTTTAGTTTCCTTAATATTAGCACAATTTACTATTTTTAGCAGTTTTTGGGTCTTAAACTTCTGAAGCCATTTTGAGGCCCTAAATGACATTTTTTGGGAAAATTGGGACCAACATGGGTCTATGGACTGATGTTTCTCATAAAAACGTTGTAGTCCTCAGATAGATATTTCAAATTAGACATTGTGTGTGTCAAACAGAGATTGTATGCCAAAGTTACGACCCCAAGAAGTTGATGTACCAATTTACCCAAACGGGGCCCATAGTTTGGCACTTCATCTCCTAGGGCTAGGTTTTTGGATGTTTAGGGTTTTCCATTGTTTCTCAATAATAAATAGGCCTTCCAGACTCATTATAAGACAGTTCAGAGGCATGTAGCCACCACATCTCTCCTTAGAGATAAGCTACCATTGCCAGAGCTAGTTATTTCCATTTTTGCTTGTAAGCATATTTCAATATTTTACATTAATGAAATGAAGTATCATTTCTACTACATCTTTTTATTTATGGTTATCTCTATAATCTGTTGTGTTCCTATTTAAATCCATATCAGTGGTATCAAAGCGATCTTCTCTTTCTTTGTTTTTCTTTGCATGTCCCCAACGAGGTCAAGATTTAAGGAGTTAAGGCTTGAACTAGTTGAACCTTTGCAAGACCAACCTCAAAAATCCTGACGGCCTCCCATGGCGGTTGAAAAGAAAGACAAGGGGGTAGGGGATCCTATCAAAATATTTCTCAGAGAGGCCCTCAAGTGACAAGGGAATGTGATGATGGACAACTTTGCCCAGATCCTTCAGTGGCTGTCCAGGGTCAAAACATCTACTTACAACAGCTACTGTGGAAGCGCCACACCCTTTAAGGTACAAGTTATCTTTGAAATTCCCATATTTGATGGTAAGATAGATTTAAATGCTATAGATAAATGGTTAAATCTGCCAGAAGGGTATTTTTCTGTTCATGATTTTTCCTGCTGAGAAAAGATTACTTTCACTCTTACCAAAGCCTCCCCCCACATCAAGGACTGGTGGGAAATCTACTGCGAGCAAAAGCATGAAAGTATGGCCTCACTATTTTCAATTGCACCCACTTGGAATTCATTCTTGAATGCCATCAAATAGCAGTAATATCCTGTCAGAAGCTATGAAGATAAATACATAAAGTGGACCACGCTGCTCCAGGGAAGGACCAAGACGTGTCGGAGTTTACCAATATTTTTCATACCTTCGTACAAAGTTGGGTATCAAGGACTCTGAGCTGCATTTGGTACTAAAATACCACAACTACCTACATAGGTACATCCAGGATGAGATGGAGTTCTTGGACATCTCCTCACTCAACACGACATACCGGTACGCTGTCAAGATCGAGCAGAAGTTTAAACAGAAGAAGTGACACTTTGGATTTGCTAATCCGAAGCAAGGGAAAGGCACCCCCAAATCACTGAACAAAGGAAAAAGACAAGGTAGCATGTCCCACGACAACTTGCCAAATCTGCAAGCAAAGAACAACACCACAAAGCTAAAGAAGGACATGGGAAAGTGGTGTGAGTTCCATAAGAGCTCCACTCATAACACAAGTGAGTGTTGGGCCAAGAAGTCATTGGTGACTAAGCTAAAGTCTTTGGAATTAGATGCATGTTCCAACTTTGAGTCAGAACCTGATAAGGGGAATGACAAAAGGGATGTAGATTATCAATGCGGAGCCCAATGCCAAGGTTTCTGCCATGAAGATCTAGAAGAAGGAACTTGGAGATCTAGAGGAGGTGGAGTGCCTCTTCCACTCCCATATTTGGGTAAAGGGCTCCCCGCTACAATTCATTGTTGACATCGGGAGCCAAAAGAAACTCATTTCAGTGGAGGTCATGGAGCTGTTGGGCTTACTAACCATAACACATCCACAATCATACACCATTGGGTGGCTTCTCCAAGGACATGATCTTCGTGTGAGCCAGCAGTGTCACCTTCCATACAACATCAAGCCCTTAACGGATGAGGTATTGTGTGATGTTTCTCCCCTTGATGTTTGTGATGTATTATTAGGCCAACCCTACTTGTGGAAGTGACACGGTGTGTATGAGTCAAGGCCTCATGTTGTTATTGCTACTTTGGGAAATAAGTTGTATAAGATACCAGAGGTAGCACCGCCTACTACCATCTCTTTGGTTACTGTAAAACAATGCAGTAAGCTCATTTCCATAACTGGGAAATTTGTTTTCCTGATGATATGCCCTCAAGGAAAGAAGAAGATAGTGGCCACGACCTCCAAACAGGGCCCCTCTGCACGACAATTATAGATGGAAAAGGTCATGGAGGAGTACGAGGAAATCTTCACCTCCCCCACAAGGGTTCCTCTACACTGTTAGGTCAAGCACTCCATCAATCTGACCCCAGGTGCATCGTTTCCCAATGGACCAATCTATCGGCACTCTGTTATGGAGAACGATGAAATCAAGAGGCAGATTCAGGAACTGCTGCATAAAGTTCACATCCGACTGAGTTCATTGCCTTGTGGGAGCCCGATCATGTTGGTACAGAAGAAGGATGGGACTTGGAGACTCTGTATTAACTATCGGGCGTTGAACAAGATCACTGTCTAGAATAGGTACCCGATCCCATGGATTGATGACCTTCTGGACCAACTGAAGGGGGAAAATGTTTCAACATGACCGATTTGAAGTCAGGATATCACTAGGTACCAATCGAACCCTTCAATGCGTGGAAGACTACCTTCAAAGCCAAGGAGGGCCTTTTCAAATGGTTGTTTATGCCTTTCAGGTTGAGGAATGCTCCTGCAACCTTCACGAGGCTAATGGATGACATCTTTCAGCCATTCACCAACTCATTTGTAGTGGTATACTTGGATGACATCCTGGTCTACAGCCAAAGTTATGAAGAGCACCTCGACCACATCCAATAGGTTCTCCAAACACTGCAGCAACATAAGTTATGTGCCAATTTGGAGAAATGCACTTTTGGCATGACCCAAGCTCAGTATCTGGCATACATTATTGATGAACAGGGGGTGCATGTGGATCCATCCAAGATCCAAGTCACTCGAGATTGGCCATCTCCAACTACTCTGACAGAGCTCCACAACTTTCTAGGTCTTGCCAACTTCCACCGTAGGTTGATGTTGGGATTTTCTCATATCACTTGGCCCTTAAGTCAAGTCACCAAGGGAGGAGCGAAAGAAAAATTCTTTTGGTCTAAATCTCAACAGAAGACATTCACAGAGTTGAAACATCACCTCTTCTCGACACCACTGCTCGCATTACCAGACTTGCAACAACCATTTGAGATCGAGACATATGCCTGTGACTATGTTACTGGGGCAATCCTTACTCAACACTGGCATCTAGTGGCATATCAAAGTGAGACACTTTCAAACACAGTCTGAAAGCATCCCACTTATGACAAAGAGATGTATTCCATTGTGCAGGCTTACCGACAATGGAAGAATTACATTTTGTGGAAGTAAACGGTCATCCACACAGACCACTGGCCCCTGCAGTTCATATAAACCCAAAGGAAGTTGTAGAATGATCGCCATCAGAAGTGGTCCACATACTTACGATAGTTCCATGTGAATATCAAGTATAAGAAGGGCAAAACCAATAATGTTGCAGATTACCTCAATTGACCACCGATCATGGCATTAACCACCATGCTCAACTCTTGTGGACATGAGACTTCTGATTGGCCACTTCTCTATAAAAGTGACCTAGAATTTGGCCACGCATACCAGACGCTCTTGGAGGGTCAACATGTTTTAGATTTTCACCTCCAGGATGCCCTATTATGCCACCCGGGTCACCTTTGTGTTCCTTCAAGTGAGCATGCCAAGATGATTTGGGAAGCACACTATAGTCGGGTTGTTGGGCATTTCAGGGTCGAGAAAATGGTGGTAGTACTGCAAAATTATTTCTATTGGCCGAATCTTCGAGAGGATGTTGGGAAGTACATCAGATCCTGCACTGCCTACGACATTGCCAAACCGAACATCAAGAAGAAAGGCCTCTATACTCTGCTACCTACCCCTAGTCGACCTTGGGAATCCATCTCCATGAATTACATGTTGGGCCTTCCTTCTAATAAGCATGGAAATGATTGTGTTTTTGTGGTCGTCAACAGGTTCTCGAAGATGGCTATTATGGCGGCATGCAAGAAGAATATCACAGCAGAGGCCACTACTAAACTCTTCTTTAAAGGAGTGTGGGTAGACTTTGGGATCCCATAGTATATCATATTAGATTGGGATAGCAAGTTCCTCAATACATTTTGGTCCAGTCTCTGGTCGATGTTGGACACCAAACTCACTAAGTCCATAACCTTCCATCCCCAAACTGATGACTAGGCAGAGGTTGTCAACAATATGATTGTACACATTCTGCACATCTACAACTCAAAGAATCCATGCACATGGGCTGAGAGCCTCCCCTATGTTCAACACAGCTACAACTGGGCTCTCCACAGCTTGACTGGCCACAACCCTTTTTAGATGGACTTGGGATTCTAGCCATTATGTCCCATTGATGTGGCCATGCCCTTTGTAGCTACTCAGGCATATTTGTCTCATGTCCAGTCCGAAACAGATAAGGCAAACAGATTCATTGAGCAAATCCAACATATCCGCCAGTAGGTCGATGACATTCTGGAGAAATCAAATGCCAAGTACAAGTAATGACATGATCAACATTGGGTGCCGCACAAGTTTCAAGTGGGTGACAAAGTCTAGTTGCATTTGCAAAAGGAATGCCTTACTGGAGCCTATACGAAACTCAGACCACTTTCATATGGTCCTTACACCATTACCAAGGCTATGGGAGACAATGCCTTTGAGCTCAACATTCCCCCATTCCTTAGCCTGCACCCAGTGTTCAATGTGGACTGCCTTCGGCCATACTTTCCACCATTACTAGACACATCCAACATTGCAAAACAACTCACACCAACAGAGTTAAATCTAGATTGCATGGAACAAGATGCAACTGATCGGATCATGGACATGCAGATCAAGCACACTCGCTAGCAAAATATCCAACTATATTGAGTTGTCAAAGCAAGCCAACTCCTTCACCAAGGCAAGTGGCTCACCAAGGACCAAGTTCAGCAGAAGTTTCCCCATCTCATGGAGGAACTCAATGCAATGGAGACCATTTCTTCCTAAGGGGGGAGGAATCGTCCAAGTGGATATTGGTGGCCACCCTCCAATTCCACTTGGACCCCCACATTGTTTCTTTCAGTTTTTCAGTTTCCTTAATTGTAGCACAGTTTACTATTTTTAGCAGTTTTTCAGGTCCTGAACTTCCGGAGCAATTTTGAGGCCCTAAACGATGCTTTTTGGAGAAATTAGGAGCGCAATGGGTCTAGGGACCGATGTTGCTCATAAAAAAGTTGTATTCCTTGGATAGATCTTTCTAATGAGATACTATGCGTGTCAAATGGAGATCGTAAGCCAAAGTTATGACCCCAGGAAGTTGATGTACCAATTTACCCAAACGGGGCCCATAATTTTGCACTTCATCTCCTAGGGATAGGTTTTGGATGTTTAGGGTTTTCCATTGTTTATTAACAATAAATAGGCCTTCGAGCCTCATTGTAAGACATTTCATAGGCATGTAGCTGCCACATCTCTCATTAGAGATAAGCTACCATTGCCCGGGCTAGTTATTTCCATTTCTGTTTGTAAGAATATTTCAATGTTTTACATTAATGAAATGAAGTATTATTTCTACTGCATCTCTGTATTTATGGTTATCTTTGTAATTTGTTGTGTTCCTATTTAAATCTGAATCACTTTATCTCCTAGAACGCAACATTATGCAATCTTATAGGATAGTCTCCCTCAACTCTATAATGAATGACTGCAATTCTCAGTCACTTTGTCTTGCAGGTTGCACTTTCCCAATGCACAATTCCAATAAGTCCTTCCTTTACCTACGCATTGAGCAATCATAGTGAATATTTTAGCCTCTTATGAACCCTTTCAGTTCTCAACTATTTAGTCCCTTGAGCCACTATGCACTGTGCATTCACAATGCCCAATCATGCCTCCCTACCTCCTGAACATGCCCACTGTGCAATCCCTAACTTTCCTTCTTGTTTAGCTACTATGTACTGTGGAATCACAGTTCCTAGTCCATCACTCGCTACCTCCTAATCCTACTGACTGCACCCCAGAAGGCTTCTCTCCTCAACCTTTGTGCAAAGTCTCATCACATCTATCATGTTACATGAGAAACAATGGTAGACTAGGTGATTCTGAGATTGATATTGCCTTGTCATGAGTGAACTTCATTTGTAGGGTTTATTATCTTATCATGGAAGTATAATGCTCAAGGAGGACATTAAGGAGATGTTGTAAGAATACACTTTTGGAGGTGAGACCACCAAACAAAGAGACAAAGGGACACTGAAGTGTGGCAGATGAATGAAGACCAACCATCTCTTTTAGAGGATAAAGACGAAGCACAAATAAGAAATATCATGAAGATGTGAAGATCTAGTAGGAAAAGAGAAGAGCTTAGTGTTGATACACTATAATGAAGTCTTATGTCACCATCACCAAGTCATGGCTTCTCAAATTGTCACCATAAAATTCGTATGTTGTCAATGTATTTTTCCACAATTTGTGGAATGTCATATTGTATTTTCAAAAAATTATAACATGTAAAATGTGTGGAAGCCCAAGGGTCACACATGGAATGTGAAAAGTCACTATAAATTACTAGAGTCATGTATAATTCAAGAGTCACATAGAAGTTGAAAATTCACATGGGAAGCTTAAGAGTCATGAGGGAGGTCAAGAGAGTCACCTCATTTGTTATAAATACACCCTCATAGCATAAGCAAAGGACATTTTAACTTTGCTCCTCAAGCTATGCATAGGAGAGAAGATCGTCCCTTTTGAGGAGCAAGTGGTGGCTTAACGTTCCATAATTGGAGCTAGTATTGTATCATTGTGATGGTGTCTCTTGGGACTTTCGCTTAATGATTTGAAGCCCTTGGAGTTGGTTCACTTTCATGCATATGCCATGAATGAATGCAATATTATTGTTTACTTTTTGTGGTGTATGTTTATGTTTCTACATACTAATGAAAATTAACTATTTCGTTGGATTTAGTATATCTTTCAATTGTGCATCTCTTTTTGGCATTATGGTGTTGGCATTGATGTCAACAGGGTCATAGTGTTTCTTGTCATATGTCTTATGTCAATATTTTTGGCATTATGATACAGGTGTTTTCCTTGATGGCAAATCACTCAGAGGTATGATACAGGGCTTGTCCTTGATGGAAACTCACTCAGATGACAGATCATAGTGCAGCAAGTCAAGAGCAAAGAATTAATGATCAGAGAGAGGTATACGCACGTTAACCTTGATGAAAGTGCGTATACACGCGGGTTAGCAGAACAAAAGGCATGTATGCATATATACGCACTTTCACACAAGGAAAGGCATGTACATGTTGGAGAACTAAGTTTTGGTCCATGGTATTTGGTCCATGGTAGTTCGGTATTTGGTCCGAGGTATTGACCCCAGGTATTGGTTCCAAGGTATTGGTTCTACATGGTTTTGGACCATGGTATTGAGAGAGGCCTAAATCTATATAAGGAGAAGATCATTAGGCCAAGATGTGCAAGTGAGCAAGGATTGAATATCTGATGAAGTGTGAGATCTAGTATGCTGGTTATGGGTTTGTGATGCTTTGATTGATCTGAACCAAGGAAGCACCTATGTGGTTGATGATGGATGGGATCAGGATCATAAGGCTTGGAATGTATTATCATTATGTGGTTTGATCATGGATAGACTAGATCTGAATTATTGACGCATGTTTTATTCTATGAATGTTATGATCTGAGTATGACTGATGTCTGGAATAGCTGCAAAGTTATGAGGAAATATTTATAGATCTGTATGCGGGTTGGCTTTGGTAAAAGCACGTATGTATGCCAGTTTGGTTCATCATAGTAGCGTATACATTATGAGATATGATATTAAAGTTGCAGTTGAATCTGGTTATTGTTGCAGAGTTCTGTGTTTTGCTCTGTGTTCTGGTGACTATGTTTTGTTGACAGGGTTTCACTGATTCAGTGTTGGGTAATTTAGATTCGAATGATGCAAGTGTAGTTGATAGTTGTATTGTAGTGGTGATTGATTTTGTGCTTCATTGTTGTTGATGGGTCTAGTATCAAAATTGGATGAGCGTGGCCTTCAGATTATGGTGTTGTGCTTCAGGAGCATTCAGTATGAAAATTTATGAAACGTGGTCCCTGGAGGGAGAGAGAAGATCGTAGCCTTCTTTAGGTTGGCACCTACGTACTGGTAAACATATCAGCCAGTACAAAAGCTAGGGGGTTGAAGCTCCCTTCTAGAAGTAGCTGGAAAACGAGTGAAGGTTGGAGCCTTCAGTAGGCCAACGCCTACGTACTAGTAAATGGATCGGCTAGCACAAGAGCCAAGGGGGTTGTAGCTCCCTTCTAGGAGAAGCTGGAGAATGAGAGAAAGTTGTAGCCTTCTGCAATTAGAAGCCTATGTATTGGTATAAGACTGCACCAATACATAAATATTGTTAAAAGAAGTTTCTTATTAAAGGAAGATAGAGACGAATTGCAGTAGGTGGTTATCACCCAAATTGGGTTTCCACCTTAGATCATGGTGTTCATCTATTCTATTTTACTGTTCATATGGTTAATAAAGTTTTGATGCACTGAATAAAGATCAACATTTAATGGATTAACTGAATCATAAGTTTACTGGACATACACTAGTTGCTTTAGACGCAGTTGCATGTACACACGGGTTCCATTAATTGAAGTAGCATATATGAATCTAAGTATGGAAATGAAAAAGTTATTGATTTGCTAATACTAATTTACCCCCCCTTCTCTCAGTATTATTTCCAACAATTGGAATCAGAGCAGGTCCTTTGGTAGAAGCTTGATTGCTTGAAGGAAATCCGTAGAACAATGGGAAAGAAAGCGCGTCAAAAGAAGAAGACAACTCAAAGGAACAATGACAACCTGCTGTTGAGTGGAAGCAAGTATTTAGAGTCCGAATCACCTCAGATTGAAGATCAACAAGCAAATGAAGCATCAAATAAAATCATAGATCAACAAGATCTATTTAGCAAAAGGGAGAGTGCCCTCAAAGAAGAAATTATCAGCCTAAAATCTCAGCTGGAATGTGCCTTCAAAGTTTGTCAAATGCTGCAGGAGCTAAATGAAGAACAAGAAAAAGAGATTCTCAAACTAAGGCAACAAGTGGAAGAAGGAAGAAATTCTGAAGAAATTTTGAAGAAGCAATGTCTAGAAAAGGAAGAACAACATCAGGTTGAGATAAATATCTTGAAAGGTAAATTAGAAGAAAAGGATAAACTATTACGATTTCAAGACAGTACTAAGATTTTGGATGATATTCTTAGTAGTCAAAGGTCACCTGTTATCAAAACTGGTCTTGGTTTTTATGAATCTGTTGAAGGTGAATCTAGCTCACAAGGTGAGGCAAGGAACTCTAATGAGAAATTTGAAATGCTCAACAAGGAGATGAGAGGACAACCCCATCAATAGCCAAGGAAAGAAATTCCTCAAGGAAAACCTTTTGCTCATAACTGTGGAAGTGATAGATGATTATTTCCTCCAATGAATAATGTTGAATGTTATGTATGTCATAATCTTGGACATGTTGCAACCAGATGCAGAATTAGAATGGTTCAAGACTGTCACATAGAAAGATCATCATGTTCTAGGTACGTCAAGGGATATTGTTTTGCTTGCAATATGTTTGGTCACAAAGCCATTGACTGCTATAGGAGGAATGTGAAACATGTAAGATGTTATGCATGTAACAAGCTTGGACATATAGCAAATGAATGCAGGAGAAGGTTTTGGGCACCATACCAAAAGGAGAAAACAACATCACAGTTGAAGATATGGAAGAAAAACGAAGTACAACTAGAAAGATGTGGCATAATAGAATATACAAACATCATAGACTCAGAAGAAGCTGAAAGTGTGGAACATCAGTGTTCTAAATCTCATATGCAGGTCTCATGAAGAAAAGTCATGTATATACGCGAGTTAGACGCTGCATAGTCGTGTATATGATGTTCTAATGAAAAGCGGTATTACAGAAGTCTGATATGGTTCAGTCACTTATCATGCTCTGTTTGATGATGGATGAGACATGTTCAGGGGGAGCATATGCCTCAAATAATGCATTTCTGGCATTATGATTAAAATTCCTTGGTTGCAGGTTGTTGATGATTGCTGAGAGATGCTTATGGTGCAGATCATATATGGTGTATGATAGTTGCTGATGACTATCATGGTCTTGATTAGATTGCTGGTCTTTGATTTGTAACCCCAATATGCATGAGATGGATGATGTAATGTTTCTTATTTTTGACTCATGTATAAACTTTTGGTATATCCCACTTGGTTGGGTGGATGAGTCAAAAATTGTGTATTCCCACTTGGTTGGGAGATTGATGTATGCATGAATCTTTAGGAAGGTCATTGGAAATGTATGTATAGAGTCATGTTATGCTTTTGCAAGCCTTGCATGTGCTCAGGGGGAGCATGGACAGATTGACATGTCCAAAGGGGGAGTTCAATTAGAGATTTCAGCAGGTACTCATGGGGAGTATGGACTGTAGAATGTATATCAAGGAAGAGAATATCTTGGTATGCCCTTTATCCTTGATGTCAAAGGGGGAGAGTGACTTGGTGTGGTTGTTGCCATCATGTCCAAAGGGGGAGATTATTGACATTATGATACAGGTGTTGTCCTTGATGGCAACTCACGAAGATGACAAATCATAGTGCAGCAGGTCAAAAGCAAAGAATTAATGATTAGAGAGAGGTATATGCAGGGTAACCTTGATGAAAGTGCATATACACGCGGGTTAGTAGAACAATGGCGCGTATGCATATACATGCACTTTCACCCAAGGAAAGACACGTACATGTTGGAGAACTAAGTTTTGGTCCATGGTATTTGGTCCATGGTAGTTCAGTATTTGGTCCATGTTATTTGGTCCGAGGTGTTGACCCTAAGTATTGGGTCCAAGGTATTGGTTCTATGTGGTTTTGGACCATGGTATTGAGAGAGGCCTAAACCTATATAAGGAGAATATCATTAGGCCAATATGTGTAAGTGAGCAAGGATTGAATATCTGATGAAGTGTGAGATCTAGTATGCTGGTTATGTGTTTGTGATGCTTTGCTTGATCTGAACCAGGGAAGCAACTATGCGGTTGATGATGGATGATGGATCGGGATTATAAGGCTTGGAATGTATTATCATTATGTGGTTTGATCATGGATAGACTAGATCTGAATTATTGACACATGTTTTATTCTATGAATGTTATGATCTGAGTATGACTAATGTCTGGAACAACTGCAAAGTTATGAGGAAATATTCGCAGATCTGTATGCAGGTTGGCTTTGGTAAAAATGTGTATGTACGTCGGTTTGGTTCATCATAGTAGCATATACATTATGAGATATGATATTTAAAGTTGCAGTTGGATCTGGTTATTGTTGCAGAGTTCTATGTTCTACTTTGTGTTCTGGTGACTATGTTTTGTTGACAGGGTTTCAGTGATTCAGTTTTGGGTGATTCAGAAATGAATGATGCAAGTGTAGTTGATGGTTGTATTGCAGTGGTGATTGATTTTGTGCCTCATTGTTGTTGATGGGTCCAATATAAAAATTGGATGAAACGCAACCTTCAGATTATGGTGTTGTGTTTCAGGAGTATCCAATATGAAAATTTATGAAACGTGGTCCCTAGAGGAAGAGAGAAGATCGTGGCCTTCTGTAGGCCAGCACCTATGTATTCGTAAACATATCAGCTAATACAAAAGCCAAGGGTTCCGAGCTCCCTTCCAGAATCAACTGGAAAATGAGTGAAGGTTGGAGCCTTCAGTAGGCCGATGCCTACGTACTAGTAAATGGATCGATTAGTACAAGAGCCAAGGGGGTTGTAGCTCCCTTCCAAGAGAAGCTGGAGAAAGAGAGAAGGTTGTAGCCTTCTATAGGTAGAATCCTGCATACTGGTATAAGACTGAACCAGTACATAGATATTGTGTTAGAGCCTAGATTTACCTCAGGCTAAAAAGGTAAGCTTCTAGGTCCACATCAAACCATGCTCAGCCACGTAGCTAGCCCTACGAGGACAGGAGAGGGCTCTCTCCGGGTCAATCTCTGCAAAAGATAATCAAATGGGGCTTGAGATGACTAATTTAACTACTAATCTTAGGCTAGGTATGAAGTGCAAGGATTTGATTTGATTTTTTGTGGGTTTTGTTGGAAAAAGGGAAAGGCAAATCTGGGTCCGAGAATGAGGCCTAGTTTTTTGCAGAGTTCTGATTGGGGCAAGGAAGGCAATTGTTTTGATGCTTTAGATTGAATGAATGGATGGATCAAACTGGTGAGGAGCTAAGGAGGGCAAGAGAGTCTCAAGAGTCCTCAAATAGACAAAAACATGTAAAATTAAACAAAATTTCAAGGCAGAGCACAACAGTCCAATGGATTCTACCTTAATCACTCATTTGTTTAATTTCAGAAGAAAAGAGAAGGGAAAATGATACACATAAACATCAATGAACTTACAATTACATAGAGAAAAACATCATCAAAACATAGAGCCACATGAATCCCAACAAGTGTTGCAAAACCCTGGTCTTTCCTTTGCCAAAAATGCAAAGATAAAATGTACAATGATGTGCCAAGAAATCCCAAATGTCCAACCCTGAAAATGACTCAGAAAATACATGATATAGACTAGCCCAACCCATTTCCATGCCTCTAGGGGTTGAGCTCGTCATTCTAGGAGCTGTTTCAACCCATTCTAAGCAAAGCACTGAAATATATGTAATCAAACAACTTGCCTCTATATGGTAGGAAACTGTTTCATTCATTAAATTTTCACTTTTTAGTGAATGAATCCTCCAGAACAAGTAAAAATGAGCCAATATTACATCATGATCCTCAAATTACATCATGGTAGATCAATAGTTACATCCAAAAGTGAAAGTAGTCAAAATTGGGCGAATTTCTAAGTTGTACAGTGAAAAATAGACAAAAATCCTCTATGCGCCGTGCCTGATTCTCTATGCGTTGTGCCACTTTGGAGCTGAATTTGAGGCCCTTCCTGAAGTCAAAATTGTGCTCATGATAGCGCATTGGAAATCTATGCCTGTCTACCTTCCAACCCAAGTGGAATTTCTGGATTTGGATGTCATTTGACCCTCCAAAACTTCAACCTCCCAAGACTGCTTCCTGTGTGTCAAAATAGGGGCAGTGAGGTCATTTTTTGAGTGTTTTTGACCTCTTGAGGGTTCAAAATTTGCCCAAATTTCTTGGCCATGCACCAGCAACCATAAATTTTCATGCCAAATCCATAAATGCAAAGTTTTTTGGATTTGGAGCTCTCTATCAAAAGTGCACGCCACGTGGTGCGACGCATAGGGAGAAAAACCCTGTTTTTTAATGCAAAAATTTTCAAAATGCAAAAAATTGCTCCAAATTTCTTGAAATTTGGGCTGGACCTTCTCTGTCAAGATATATGATGGGCCAAGGATACCTCGGCCAATATCCGGAGTTGATCATGCTCTTTTTGTCTCTTTTGTCTTTTGGTTGCCTTCCTTAGTTTTGCCTTTAAATTTCTTATTTGGGCCTTGCAAACCTTATTTTGTGCCATGTAATGGAAATCCATGTGTCTCAACAATGCTTTGTCCCTATTAGCCTTTTCCAGTAGTTTCTCCAGGTGGATGTTGAGCCAAGACTCCCGATCATCATTAATCTCTTGCTCCAATGAAGTGAACTCAATCCTCCTCCTTTGGGCAGCTTGGCGATTCTCCCGGATGTTTAGTAACTCCATGATTGCTTGCTGATCTTCAAGTTTTTTGTTCCTCTGCTCCAAGTATTTCATAGTCCACTTAGAGCTCTCCAAGTTGAGGGGCAAGGCTTTGATCTCTGTCTGCTGCTCCTGGATGATCTCTCTAAGATGTGCACTTTGCGGGCCCATGTCTGTATCGTCATCCTGAACAAGAATAAAGTCCCGCTCACCTGAAGGCCCCTCGTCCTGCATTGGCCTCTTGCCTTTGTCCTGTACCTGTGGTACCGATGTTAAAAGCGAGGCCCCTTCCACCCCAGGTGGAGATAACACTCACTTTGCTGCTGCAAATAACTGTCTCCTGCCCTTCTGATAAGTAATGAAAACTGGCACAGTAGCAGTGTGAGTCTCATGGCCTTCATGCTGATAGGCAGATCCACTTGTCTCATGCCTAGCCTCTGAAGGTCCATGTGAAGCCCTGAAAAACTCACGGCAGATGAAATCATCCCAAGTAATGCCCTGTAATCCAAGCTGATGAACCACCAATATTTTGATGAGAGCAAAATGGTAAATACTGTTAAACTGCTGCTGAGGGGTCTTGTGCTGCACAAGGGTGGTCATCCTCTCTATGTTTTGGCATATGAAGTAAGGGATATTCATCATCTATACCCGGGTAAAATGTATCAGCAGTCTAATGTGATAAGCATACAAGTGGGAGAACCGGCCCTCATAGGTGAAATACTTCATGACTAGTTTCATTAAAGGCGCATATTCATCTTTAAGGTACCGAAATGGAAACACTCTCCTGAGTTTTCTTAAGAAGCCAGGTTTGATGTACGGTTCATAGTGCTGCCGGTCAATTTTCTGCCTCTTGTTCCAGGGTTCTCCAATGCTAGGGTTCTCCAATGCTAGGTATGCCAGTTGCTATTGAGATGGATTCTGGTGTAAGTGTGAAGGTGACACCAGCTAGAGTGGACTGATCACCATGCAAATGCAGTACAAACAAACGAGCCAACTCATGATGAAACTGAATATTAGCAACTTTCTCACAAAAATCATAACGTGACTAATACTGAAAACAAGAGACGGCAAGAGGGTAGGCCTGCAATTCAGTAAGGGTGGTTGGTTCTTCTCTGATATGTCTGCCACCTCTATGAGGCCTCCGGGGTGCATGTTCCTCCATGGGTGAGTCACTTTGGGTCTCCACTTCATAATCAGATGAATGATCGAATGCCATAACTGCTGATAGACAAAGAAACAAGTGTTGATGTATGAAAACTGTGTTGGACTGCCTTTTGGTGATGTGCTTGATCTTTGTCACCAAGGGAATCAAGGGACTACAAAGGGAGAGGAAAACAGTGAGGGATTAGGAACTGTTGGGATAGATTCAGTTAGGGAAATATGGGAGGGTTTAGGAGTTTATGTATAAGGTTAGGAATTTTTGTATAGGGTTAGGGTTTGAGGTTTTGTATTTGAGAACTTGGGAAAGGAAATTTAGGAGAAGAAATTAACGAGCTTAGGGGGATAGGGAAAATTAAGGAATGATGAAAACTAGGGACCAATGGGATGAGGGAGTGAATTTTGGTGACAAAACAGTGATTTTGACACCCTAGTAGCAAGTTTCCTTGAGGTAATTTTAAAGGCTAGGGTTTGATCGTTTCACACAAGCACCATGAAACATACACCATCAAACCATCATCAAACTTGTATAGAAAATAGCTTTGAAGACTCTACCTACTTGTATCAAGACCGATTGATACAATTTGGGGTGATTGGAGTGAGTTTGTAAGTTTGTCAGGCTCATTGGTTGTGTGTGCCGTGTAGCATGCCCAATGCGCCGCGCCTCCCTAGTGCGCCATGCTCGTGTAAAATAAAACTGCGTGTTTGCACCCAGTTCGCCGTGCCTCCTGCTCTGTGTGCCACACCGACCGATTTTCTCCCAATTTCACCCAATTTCTCACTTGCTCCTCAAATTTTCTCAATCTTGATTCTCTTTTGCAAATGAGCTTGTGACATGAAGGAATAACTTATAGACCAAGAGCTTTTGAAATCTTGGCTCATGAAACCCACTTTTACAATGTTTTCACTTTGGCATAAACTCTATCTTTTATTGTTTCCTTTGATTTTCGCCTAAAATGATGAAACTCTTGGCAATTGTTTGCAGGGATGATGGCATTGGATTTCGGCAAAGGATGATGAGGGTTGCACCGAAGAACTGTAGAACTTGAAAAACCTTAAAAATTACATATTTATTATAAAAAATAAATTTGATGATTTCTTCTTCAAAACAAAGTTTTGAAGAAGATTAATTCTCACTCATTATTAATAATGAAAATTTTGGAATGAAACTTATTAGGACCATCCTCATGTGCCTGCTAGCATTATTGGACACTTTGAAGACTAAATTTATTAAACCCTAGACCTAATGACTGAAAAGACTCTTTACCCTCCAAAAGACCAAACATTGACTGTCATTGATTGGAAAATGATTTTGATGAACCTTGATGAAAAGACCTGAGCCAACAGGTACAAGACATGAGGGGAATGAGTGACAAGGCCCTTCCGTCAGATTATGGCATGCCCCTGATGGAATGTAGATGAATGAACTGTATGAGACACCTAAAAATGAAATGCAATAAGAGAAATGATCTCTGACGGAGGGATGTAAAGACCGACTCTAACATATTGTAAAAAGAAGTTTCTTATTAAAGGAAGATAGAGACGAATAGTAGTAGGTGGTTTTCACCCCAATTGGGTTTCCACCTTACATCATGGTGTTCATGTGTGCTTCTTATGTGTGATGATCTATTGTGTTTTATTGCACCTGTTTATTGTTCATATGGTTAATAAAGTTCTTATGCACTGATTAAAGATCAACATTTAATGGATTAACTGAATCATAAGTTTACTGGATATACGTTAGTTGCTTTAGACACAGTTGCATGTACACATAGGTTCCCTTAAATGAAGTAGCGTATATAAATCTAAGTATGGAAATGAAAAAGTTATTGATTTGCTAATATTGATTCACCCCA
>APFE030847183.1:25489-44040 GCA_000404065.3 Pinus taeda
CCCCTCCTTGAACTCCACCTTCATTGCGCTCGTTCCCAAAGGGGAGGAAGCTCATACGCCAGACAAATTTCGTCCCATTGCCCTATGCAATGTCATTTACAAGCTCATATCCAAAGTCATCGCCAATAGACTCAAACACCTCTTGCCTCTTCTTATTCTTCCAGAGCAGACTGGATATGTCGAAGGTCGCCAAATCATGGACGGCATCATACTTTCCAATGAGGTTATCCACTCCCTGAAGGTTCTCAGAAAGCCAAGTATGATCATGAAGCTTGATCTTTCAAAATATTTTGATAAACTCAGTTGGGAATATATTCAGCATATGCTTATTGCCTTTGGCTTTTGTCCCACTTGGACTCGCTGGATAATGAACCTCATTTCCTCGCCCAGCTTCTCCATCCTTCTCAATGGCTCTCCCTCAAAGCCTTTCCATCCCTCGAGAGGTATCAGGCAAGGGGATCCCCTTTCCCCCTTCCTTTTTGTCCTAATGGCGCAAGGTCTCAGTCGCCTTATTCATCATGCTGTCGCCTCTAAAACCATCAAAGGTATTGCTCTCCATGGTCTACCTCCTTCCTCGCATCAACAATTTGTAGACGACACAATGCTGTTTGGACACCCCTCCTCTGCTGAAGCCAAATCCTTCAAAGCTCTTCTTGATTTATTCTCAGATGCCTCTGGCACATCCATAAACGCCTCTAAATCACAACTCTTCTTCTTCAACACGCCTCCTTCAACTCAGCGAAACATAACTCGCATCCTCGGCTTCTCCACAGCAGCGCTTCCATCCAAATATCTTGGTGCCCCTCTCATGCTCTCAGCTCTCAATCAATCTTCATGGAAATCGCTCCTGGACAAGCTCGAAGCAAAACTATCTTCCTGGACGTTCAGGACTCTCAACATAGCCAGTCGTTTGATCCTAATAAAATCTGTGCTTCAAACTATGCCTCTTTATCTCTTCTCCATTCTTGTTGCTCCGAAATGGGTCCTGAAAGGCATTCGTAATCTACAACGAAACTTTCTATGGGGATCAGCGGGTCTAAATAAAAAATGGGCCTTAGTAAAATGGTCAGAGGTGTGCCAGAAAAAGTCAAAAGGAGGTCTGGGACTCCGGGACCCACTCCACAGCAACAACACTATGGGCGCCAAGGTATGGTGGAGCTGGCTTGTTAAACCACACATCCCATGGGCGAAGCTCTGGCAAGCCAAATATGCCTCAGGAAGTAATTGGGATGATCTAATAAGATTCAATCCTAGCAGCTCAGGATCACTGATCTGGAATGCTGCTAGACTTCAAAGCACTTTCATTCAAGAAAACAGCTTCTGGGAAGTTGGAGCAGGGAACTCTGCGCGGTTCTGGCAGGACTCATGGCAGCAACTCCCACCGCTTGCTTCGATCTTTCTAAAACCGCTCTGGAAAAATTACATGCAGCGCAACAACCTGGAAAGCATCACCCAGTTTTGGCAGCCCACTGAAGGCACAGATTTTCAACAATGGAAACCAGCGCACACCTGGCAGGAGAACTGGCAGGGAGAATCTCATGAGGATATTGAACAGGAGCTAAAACTGCAGAAGATCAAAAAGTCAGATAAACAGGATAGATTAAGGTGGGGTCACACGATCAAAGGGGTCTTCACAACTAAAGAGGCTTATAATATCAGATTCGCTCCAAACACCAACGACAAAGATCAGTTATGGGGCAACATCTGGCAATCTCCTATATGGCCCAAAGTCTCCACTTTCTTATGGCTCCTGAGCAAAAATCGAATTCTAACATGGGATAACCTTCAACGCAGAGGTTTCATAGGTCCCTCTTAATGCCCAAACTGTTCTCTTCACTCAGAAACCATCCTTCATCTGATGGAATATTGTCCCCTTGCCAGATTTCTTTGGGATAACATCGATAGATGCACACAAAGATCAGGCAACTGCCAAGCAAATATTGCTAATCTCTTACGAACCTGGCCCAAGATGCCTTATCAAAGCCCCCTTCTGAACACTCTATGGACTCTAATCCCTGGCTTTCTCTATTGGACCATCTGGAAGGAAAGAAACAATAGAGTTTTCAATAGTAAAAAACGCCCCCCAGACATCCTCTGGACTCTATTCAAGCAAAGCATTCAAGAGACCCTTATGCTCCGGACCTGGCAGGATTCAGATTGGCCGTCTTCTCCCCACGAGATAAGCGTATGGAAGTCATGGGATATTCATGTTTCCCGTCTCTCCCTTACCCCATCTCAGACATCTCACAAGTCTGTCTCCCCCACTCATTGGTCACCCCCGACCTTGGATACCTTCAAGCTAAATTTCGATGGAGCAGCAAAGGGGAATCCGGGACCAGCGCGATTTGGTGGAGCAATTCGCAATGACAAAGGGGACATTCAGCACATCTTCTTTGGATCGATTGGGCACGACACCAACAATGCAGCTGAATTGGAAGGACTTTGGACAGGTATAGGTATAGCAGATCAACACGGTTTCTATCCGCTAATCGTCGAGGGAGACTCCCAGATTCTGATCAACGCCGCCATAAGAATACAATCTGGAACTTCTGCAACCAAAGTAGCCTCCAGTTGGAGACTGCTTAGCAGACTAGAATCCCTGGAAGCTAGGCTCAGAGCCCCCAACAGCATCACCTTCCAGCATGTAAAAAGAGAAGCCAACAAGGTTGCTGATCACTTAGCCAATCAAGGAGTTGATCTGAATGGCCCCCCCTACTCAGGTAAGCTCAATGATACAATAGATCACCAACTTCAGAATGATTGCCTGTCTCTGGCAACTCAGGACCTCCTACTCCCGGATGCGGGTGTTAGATAGGCATTTATGGGCAAGGACGGTCGCATTTACAGCCAAGTGGCCGTCGCCTCAAGACACCTGGGCCGAAGGCTCTCGAAGCCGTCCGGCCAGCTTTAATTGCCGCTCCTCCATCGCTGCAAACGGTTTAATTGGCAGTGGGTCTGGTTCGATGCTTCGAGAGGTTCATTATGCAGTCGGGCGAAGCTCTGGTTCTCTGCAACCAGGCTTCATCCTGAGCATTGTAGTCGAATTCTGTTGTGGCCTGGTCGATTTGTGGGGCAAGGTGAGTCAGAACTCCCATAACGCAGCGTCCCTGAATGCTCTAGCTCCCAGAATCGTTTGCAGGGTCTGGTTGGATCGCTCCTCCTGATTAGTTGGTCGGGCCTAGCTTGTTTTCTGTCTTGGCACCATCCATTTGCCGGCCCGAACTCAGTCTTGGGTGAATTAGAGTGTTAGCTCTCTTTCGCGGCTTCCCAAGTGCAATTCTGTCGACGTAGTGTGTGCAATATGCCGAGAGAACGACAGAGGGGCGCCTGCAGAAGGGGGGGTTCGAGAGCCAGATCTTTGGCCTCTGGACCTCAATCCTCTGACTCCTCAGAAGGCACCGGCCCGCCACAGCAACGAGGAAGAGGGCGCGGCAGAGGGCGGTCTCTGGCATGCCCGTTCGGAGGTCATTCTGCCACTCGTTTCAGGCACACTTGCATTCTGGATAACGCCATTTATTTCGTCTCGGTGCGCATTGAGAAATGCGAGCACCATGACTGGTCGGGTGACCCAGCAGCTCCTCATTCACCATTGTCTACCCGTGAGCAGCAATCTCAGCCTATGGAGGCCGAGAGTGAAATGGCGAGGAACATTGCTGGCCCAAGCGGTGGAGGCACAGCACTTCAGAATTCCGACTCCAGCGCTTCCGAATTCTCAGGCTGCCCGGTGGTGGAGGAACCAGATGGCCATTTCATCCCGCCATCAGTGGAGGCGACACTCAGCCCTTACACCTAAGCATGCCGCGTGGACGTCCAGAGGTTTGACAGCGGGTCATTGGTATGAGTCAGTTTTTGTACACGTCAGTTATGCTTCCGAGTCTGTTATGTTTCTTTCTGTCATGGCTTCTAGCCTGTGAGTCTGTAATGGTTATGTTAAATAGCGTTTGTAATGGTTATGGTCAAAAAGCGTCTGTATTTCAGTTAAATTTGCATAAGAACAGAGTCTGTAAATCCTCCTCTGTGATAGCAGGGCGAGGATGGGTCAACTTTAGCTGTTTTGAACACTATTTTAGCTCTTGTCTGAGGTCCAAGGATAGCTCATCGAGCACAGGCTCAGACTCAATGTCTTCTTGTCCAAATTGCCGACCCATGGTGGAAAATGTAACTCAAATGTAATGCCGGCAATGTACTCTTTTTGTATCATAATAGAATTAGTCATATTTACACAAAAAAAAAAATATAAATATTAGTGATTAAAAAAAATCGAATACATAATTTACAAATCTGAAATACGTATAAATAAATTTGTGAAAACATATTTATAATTCCTTAATTTTGTTATGTTGATAGTGTGTATACCTTATAATAGGATATCTATAATTTTAATTTAATTATCAAAGATCAATAGGTTGATGCTAGAGATTCATTAATCAATAATTAATATTTTTAATATTAGTCATTAATAGAAGGTTGAGATTGATTCAAAATGTAGTTATGATCCCTATTCCTTCTCAATTTAATTAAAAAAGTTGTTTGAAAATTAATTTAAAATATGCTATATATAGAATATTCTCACTATAAAATTATTTATTTGTTTTATTATAACTATTGTGACCATATAATCAAATGGATGGAAAATTTCTATAGCCATCAAATTATGATAAGAATCAAAACACTAAACCCATTATACATATTCCATTAACCAAGATTAAAAAATTCATAAAAGTTACTAAATAGGACCCTTCGAGAAGAAAGAAAAAACATGGCGTTGTTGTGGAAATATATATGAAAGAATTACGTAAGTAAAAGAGAAGAATGACATGAGATATTTTTGAATAAAACTATTATATTTGGAATAAATAACAAGGAATAAAGTTGTGGGTCATTTAATGTTTGCATGTTGCAAGGCATTTTGACATAGTACTCACAAAAATCCTCAATGTGAAGGGTGTGTACATTTCATGAGATTTTTTATTTGGAATGATGAAAGATAATTTAGGATGCATAAATGTAATTATATTGCAGTTTAGTGAAAGAAACAATGAATTCTTATTTTATTTTGTTAAAGTTTCTTACGCATGTCCAAGTTCGTTCACCTTGATGGCTTCTTTTGATCACAAGGAGAACTAAGGAATTTGTCCATATATAATAAAAATATGAACATTTTTAGTATAAGAGTTGCAATAGGAGGTGATGTAGGTGTTACCTATCCTAATGAATGTGTACTATTGAACAATTATCTCCTTCTTAATGAAAAGTATTACCTTTCCCATTGAGTGTATACCTATTTTATTAGATTTCATATATTTTAATGTTTTTCCTAAAATATATTTATTAAATGATCAATAACCATCAAAGATATATTTTAGTATTTGGATAATTATTTTTCTATGAGAGAATCAACGCATAAGAAGGAAAAATAACTTTGTGTAAAGATTAAATGAGGGATTCACCAATAAATTACAAGATTTTATAATCAAGTGTATGACTCACTAATATTTTGCAACATTTTACAATTCATTGAAAGATGCACCAATATTTTAAAATATTTTATAGTTTAGAAAAATATTCCAAAAAAATTTATATATACTTGTAGTGTAGTAGATAATGACCATTAGTTACTAGTAGAAAGGAAAACAAGAAATCATATGAAGATAAGGAACATAGGAATAGAAGAAGAGAAATGATGTAGCAAAGAACTAAAAAAGTGTTACTTTATATTATATTCTCTTCAAAAGCTAGTCACAAAAGATACAATGATGCATACATTTCCATATATATATACATATATTATGTCGAGATAGTCACAAAATTTTATTTGTCAAAAGCAATTTATCCTATCTAACTTAGAACCTTGACTCAACTAGAGAGTTGATCAACTTTATAATATCATTTCTATAATTACTTGGGATCGTCAACTAAGTTGACTAGCCCCTCCAACATCCCCCCCTACCCTTAGTATCTTCTTTGTGAAAAAGAAGGGAAGATTTGGAGTCTTACAAAATTTGATATACCATAAATTATAAAATGTAAATCTTTATAAGGAATTAAAATGGTGGTTGGCTAATTAGGAGATCTAGTTTTGGGGTCAAGAGAACTTCTTGAATTACATCTGCAAGATTTAAAATGTCAATTATTATTCTTTTCCCTTCCTTGGCCGGTCGATTGAAACATTTAACTTCAATTTCCTGAGTGCGATGTTGTTGTTCAGAAGAGAGACCTTCTTCAAATATTTATTGTTGTTCAGAAGAGAGTGCTTCAAATATTTTCTTTTCTCAAGCATTCCTTTGGTTGGCCCTAAATGCATCACCATTGAAGGACTAAGGTGACTAATAAATGAGGCATAGATCTAAGGAGCTTAAGGGTTGATCAATGAGGAAAAGAAGTTGTAACCCAGGTTCATTGTGGGAGAAAGAAGTTCAAGTTATTTATTTTGTTTAAAGTTTAATTGTTCATTCATTACCAATATCAATTTATTTAAACAAATTATCACCATTTTATAATTTTTACTACATTCCACAATTTTTTTTTAAATTATTTAAGAAGAGAGAAAAAACATAATAACAAAATAACCATAATCACACTAGACATACCTCACATATAACCATATCCATAGCTATCTTGAGGTCTTAGAGAGAGCGAAACTCGCCTCCCTCACAATAAATACAATTCCTATTAATATAGTTTTTGATTGTTTACAAATATTAATATATTTTACATATAAATAAACAAAAAATTACAAATTGTAATTCTGAATCATCTTCATTCTCCATCTCTATGCAAAAAAATTATAAAATAGGTATTAATAATAAGATATAGAGAAAAATAATTACAATGTTAAAATTTTGAGAAATAATTTACAATAAAATGGGGAAAAGAGTAAAATAAATTCTATCATATTATTATATGCAATGAGAAGAATTAAAATGGATTTCACCTAATATTTATGGAAAATTAAATTGAAAATGTAAATAAAAACGATTATAAAAACTTAAAAATAAACCTAAATAAACTTTAAACAGACTATTAAATTTTTTTAAACCCTTTTACCAAAATTCAAAT
Organism: Pinus taeda; assembly: GCA_000404065.3. Taxonomy (NCBI): domain Eukaryota; kingdom Viridiplantae; phylum Streptophyta; class Pinopsida; order Pinales; family Pinaceae; genus Pinus; species Pinus taeda. The sequence goes on from APFE030847183.1 coordinate 32,549, forward strand.
TCACATATAAAATATACAAACAAAAAAATGACACGCAACTATCAATCAAATGTCATCAAATACACCTAATAGATCCCTGAAACAAATTATTAATATGAAATTTAATAAAACAAAAGAGAACAATAATAATTAATGGAAAACTCAGCTTCAATTGCTCAGAACCCATCCTCCAATAATGGCAAATGGCAAGTAGACTATGTAGGTGGGAAGTTGAAAGTAGAAAATTCCAATTCGTTCGTTCTCATTTTCTGCGGCCAATGCGCACCCCAGCAACCATTTCTTCTATTCTTCATTCAACTGAATTATATGCAGTTTTATTGAATTGTTTAAAATCAAGAATTTTATTGAATAGTTGAAAATCAACAATTTTACTGAATTGTTGAAAATCAAAATGTCATAGTCTTATTAGGCACGTTGTGGAGCTTTTGAATTTTCTAATGACTCAGAGGCAATGAGTGATGACTAGAGGCATTGAGCGACTACTGACGTTGCCGAAATACTAGGACTGGAGTAATTAGATGGAGGAATTCAAAAAAAGTCATCCATTGTGGTCTTGACTCTATCCATTGGGAGAGTGTGGAGTAGAGTAAACATTTATTTACGCCCATGTAAAAGTCCAAAAGAAATATGTAAACATTTATTTACACCATAGTAAAAGTCCAGTAGACATATTGTACCTCACCTTGTTGGTTATTGTTCGCAACATGAATACATTTTAACATCTATTTAATATACCATATGGAAGGTCACTAATCAAATTATCTATAAAATTCGTACAAATAACTTCTATGATGATTTTAAGCATCCATAGTATCCAATGCAAGAGATACACTTCAAATGAATTGAATGCTTACATTAACATATCCATGCTCAATTTAATAAGATTTCACGTATTCTCGTAATTGACCATGACATCGTGAATGACAAAGGTTTTTTTTGTAACAACCACTATACTATTCAATGTGTATTTGAAAATCAAATTCTTTTATAATTATTTATAATTGATATATTATTTTTTCCTTAGGAAAAATTATAATCTTATAATGACAAAAAATTTAAATGTTGTAGATGTTGATAATGCATTTAATCATGCCAATGAAAATTGGTGATCACAAAGACCAAAAATATGACTCCAAAATGGTGGTAAACATGTTACCCTTTTCTCCATTTCTTATTTTTAACCATTCTCCATTCTCCTTAGGAAGTAGTGGCAATTACAAGAGCTAGATGGGTCCCTTCATTCATTCTTGGATTTTCCTTATCTGAATCCAAACTTTGAGATTTATGATGAGATTTTGAGTCCCTTGTCTCCATTGCTACAGGGACCATCTCATTCCTCGATGTGTTTTTTGGAGTTCTTGAAACTTCATGATTAATGCTCCCCTTTTCTATGTTTTCTTGTGTATTTTGGGCTTCTTCATTGGTAGGACGATCCATTTCTTCATCATCATCTTCTTCGTCAGGAAAATTCTGTGGGAATTGCCATCCCTTGGGTTGCTTTCTTGTTTTCTTCTTTCTTTGACGAACTTTCTTGGCACCATGACATGAATTTGAAGATGTCTCATTTTTCGGCTTATTCGACATCTAAATGTTGTGTTCCAAAAATCTAGGAACTGTGATGAGCACTTCTTTTTGTCTGTAAACAGAATATGATCCGGTAATCATTTGTTGAATTCTACCTCCACATAAATTATGGCGATTGTGTAGATTTGTTGCTCAAACATTTGTGTATCTTTCTTGATGTATCACCCTAATATGTTCCCAATGGCTTCTCTCAGTTTATGGAGAAAAAAATGTAGGGGTACATTATGCAATCTAACCCAAACTGATATTCAATATAATACCATTATATTGGCATCGAAATCTAGGAAACAAGGGGTGACCAAAAGTCCCATAGAGACCCAAAAACATGAACCCTCTTGTAATATATATTCACAATCCTCTCACAATGCAAATTTTACTAAGAAAAAGCCCTTGAGCAAAGGTTCATCTCACAATTTATTGTCCAATTTGTGAATATCTAATGGAAGAGATCCACCAGTTTTGGCCAAAAACTATTGAATCTGCATAGTACTGCTTGAGATTAATATGTTATGCACAAAGCATTTGTATATGGTAGATTTACAATCATTACTGGGATTTGATTCAGTTGTTCCACTATGTAGGGGTTGGGTATATTGTGTTTTTAATTTAGTGTTTTTGAGGAAACAAATTTTCCTTTGAGGATATCTATGAATGAAAAGACTCCCTTTACTTTCCCTTGATTCGATTAAAAAATATATTAAAAAATCGTATTACAAAATGTGTGTGTGTGTGGTGCATATAATATATATATATAATTAAATATATATATATAATATATATATATATATATATATAAGTGTATTTAAAAAAAATAATTCGAATGCTAATTTAAAATTTGAAATACATTAAATTAAATTTCTTGAAAAAACTCTTGTTATTGTTGATGGTGGTGGTATTACCTTAATTAATAGATTTCTTATAAGTTACATTAATTATCAAAAAGTCATAGGTCGATGCTAGAGATTCAATAATCAATCATTAATATTTTTAATATTAGTCATTAATAGAAGGTTGAGATTTATTCAAAATGTAGTTATGATCTCTATTCCTTCTCAATTTAATTAAAAAAATTGTTTCAAAATTAATTTAAAATATACTATATATATAATATTTTGACTATAAAATGATTTACTTGTTTTATTATAACTATTGTGACCATATAATGAAATGTATGGAAAATTTCTATAGCCATCAATATATGATAAGAATCAAAACACTAATCCCATTATACATATTGCGTTAACCCAAATTAAAGAAAGTCATAAAAGTTAACAAAACTATATCTTTATTATTATTATTATTGGTGTTATATAATATATAAAAATATGTTTATCCATGTAGATTAACCCCACTATAATTATGGAAATCCTTTAATTGGAGACATTTCCTCTTACATTACCATGGCTTAGAAATACCACATTCCCAATATGATGTGTTGAAATGTCATTTTATTAAATTAATTAATTTGAGATAATTTAATTAATAGAGTATACCTAATTTGGATAGAAATCTTATCATTGATATGTCAATATGTCAATATTATCTATTCTTACTATTAGCGTAATTATAGGCACATCTATTTTGGAATTTTATTCAAATTTAAGTTAAAAGAAAAATTAATATTAAATTAAGAAAAACTAGGGAAGCCATATAAATCAAATGGACCGAACTACAAATAAAATTAAATCCGTCATAGCCATCAAAATGGGTAACCCATTATTCCTATCACATTTCATAGATTAGAAAAAATAGAAATTATCGAAATTATAACTTTATTACAAATTATATTGTGGTTAATTATAAAAAAGTAAAAAATTGCATGCATATTTCAACAACAACAAAAAATATTAGTGCAACGTTTTAGCACTGAAATATGTCAATATTACTATGAGTGTTCCAACATATTCCATGGGGTTTAAATATCTTCCATCAACCAAATAATTAACTTATAACTATGGCTATTATCATAATTAAATGCATATATAATGTGCGGTCCACCGACTTATGTACTAATTGTTTTTTTTTTCTGAATCAGAGCTAAATCTATTAAAATAAAAGTGAAAAATATTTACAGTGAGGACAGCGCCTCAGAGGGCCAGTATCCTGTCCCTTAGCAGAGAAACTAGAGAGCAGAAGAAGAGCTATGTGCCTGTGGAAGAAGAGGAGAGACCAGACAACAGGCGTTTGAAAGACATTACAAAAGAGCTTCGTGCTTGCATGGGATGCCAAGCAGAGGAAGTGAACCACCAAAATTTTCCAAACATACATGAGAGCGTGTAAATCAGAAGAAAGAAAACGGGCTTTGAGGTCGGCCTCAGCCCTACATTATGAGCGACCAGGTGCATATGAAAAGCTTGCCGAAGAGGGGGTAAACCAAAACCTGCGCAAAAAGACAAAACCTTGCTGACCAAAACACTTACTTGCCCGAACTTTGTGGGTCTGGGCATCGGGCGGTTGCGTTTGCTGGAGCAGCTGGCTGAGAAGCTTCCTCATCTTCACGAACTCCTCCTCTGATTGAGTGAGCAGGTGCATGATTCCGAAATTACGCTGAACAGGACCGCAGGAAATGATTTCCGTTTCTTCGACAATTGGCGTGCCAAAAACCTCAACATTCCTTGGGGAATCCTCTTGCATGTGCATGGCAGAGGGGTGAGGATAATTTCGGCTTCCTGCGAGAGGCTTCCTTCAGGGGAAGGGGTGGACGAGCTGATGGGGTCAAGAGGTTCCTCGGCTTCCTCTGAGACCATGATAGTCGTGGTGAAGGTGATTATAGGCTGGTTGAGGCGGCTTCGGAAGGTAAACCGCGAATTCTGGAAGGAAGAGTTGGGGGCAGGTCTGGTAGGGGTGGGCGGATGAGATGAAGGGGAGGCTGAGGAGATGGGGATGACCAGAGGCGATGGAGAAGAGCGAGCGCGACCCCTGGAGGCTGATGAACTGCCTCTGTGAGGCACACCACGACTTCGCGTCATGGCTTCCGCGGAAGTCTGGCTATACAAACTCGACAAGGAGCCAAGGAATGACTGAGAGAAAACGAGAGCCGAAGGGTCGGCCACGAGCTGAGCAGAGGGAGGAGCAGACTGGCGGAGAGAATTTCGCAGAGAATGTCTGCAACTGGACTCTGCGACGTCCATTTTATCGGTGATGGGCGCCAAGGTCGAGCCTGGAGGCGACTTTAAGGCATCTGCAGGGGAATGAATGGTGATTAACTGTGAATTGTCCTACGCAAGGATCGACGGCGATTCACAATGAATGCCATCCTCCGGAACCTGCAAGAAATTAAGGCGATCGCCCTCTATCCAGCTGCCGTTCTGGCATCCAAACGCCGGGCACGTTGATGTCTGAGGTGGCGGCATATGGTGAGCACCCGGATTCGGGGGACTTATGTACTAATTGTTGGACTACGAAAGGTGGATCATTAATTCTTATTGGAATTCTTATATTATGTTGTTCTATTTCCTAGTTATAACATTCCAACCAAATCTCCATTTCATGTTGTTCTCTTTATAGCTTAATATTGTTACTATCCAACTTAATATGTCATCAAAGCTAAAATGCTTGAATGAAACTTCGTTAGTATCAGTCTCCTTGGATCAGGTTTTATCTTAACCATAATTTTCTTCAATAATTGTTATCGTAGTAACGTGGGGTGAATCACAAGTCAAGTCCATTTTCAATTTTTTTTTTCCTGTTGGGTTCAGTAAACTATCCTTGGTCCTTTGCCTATGATGAGCTTCATTCTATGTTGAGCTTGTCTTGTGTCAATTGTTTATGTTTCTATGTTTGCGGAACTACCATAATTTTCTATAGTAATGTTTCAATGAATACATATTTTCCATGTCCAAGAAACTGCAAGACGTCATGCCCAATAGATTATTCTAGAAATTTCTCTAATTTTCTAGGATTTGTTTTTGTAACCTTTATAGGGTATCCTCAAAAAAAATTCATGCAATTGAGTGTAGATTATATTGTTGTTGTTGGTCTTCTAGTTGAATACCTTGAATGATTTCATTCCCGTTTATTGTTTACGTTTACTTCCCTGTTGTTTTTCTACTCCATGAGTCTTTTCTTGCAATATTATTATGAGATTATTTCACAGGGACTAAGAGGTCAAATTTAAATGGTTGTGTATAATTATGCTTCCCTTTCTTCCTCTTGTTCAACATTCGGAAGGAGTAAAATTATATCCCCTTGTTCTTCTTGAGCTTGTGGTGGAATTAGGAATATTGCGTTATTAATTGATCAGATATGTATTTGGTCAATTATCGGTTGATACAAAGTATCTTTTTGGTCTACATCTAAAGAGTCAACATACCGAACTTAGATTATTTGGAGGGGTAATTGAATGTGCGATGATGGAGGAAACATTTTTTGTATGTGGTGAGGTACTCTCTATCTATTGGAAGATTTTTAAAGTTTTCTAGAGGGCTAACTAGTGAAGTTTGTTTCATGTCTACCCAAATTAGTATAGAGGGGAAACAAATGGACTTATTAGAATTTTCACATTAATACCGGTTCATATTCAACATGTCACCAATACGTTTTTCCTAGTTGTATATTTTTCCAATCATGATCATTTGACAAAATTATTGTAGAATAGTGAGTTTAATGTTAGAGACTCTCTGTATTCATGCAAAATGACTCTCTCTCATTAGGTAATATTTAGAAATAAGGAAAAAAGATTGAGATATCAAAAACTTAATTTAACAAAACATATATTTATCATAGTGATATAAACACAATTTAGAAAATTAGAATTTTTATAAATTTGAAATACATATAACTAAATATAGAAACAAACATATCTATGCTTGATTAATATTAATTGATGGAAGGACAATAGTTGAAATCAACTTCAGACACCAACATTAAGACCTTAAATGATCTACAAAATATACACCATCATCGTATCATCTAATGGGTGAAATACGAGTACTCGTCAAGAGCATTACCATATGTTGACTAACGAAAAGTGCGATTTGGGGTCAATATCAATAATCAAAACCATTACCATATGTTGGCTCACAAAAAGTGATTTTTCGGTCAATATCGATAATCAAAATATCATCTCCAAAATACACAACAATTATTATATTCCTTTCTTATGGGATTGAATTTGGAGTTATATTTCATTCAACTTTATGAGTTTTGTGTCAATTAATACATAAAATCTATAGATTTAATGTTATACTTAATGTGTTAGATATTAAAATTGATGTGCGTTGTAAAATTTCAAGAATTACAATATAATGATCGTAAAGTGTACTAGGGGGCATAGTTTCTAGAATTCATTGTGTTTTAAAAATCATAGTGCACTGCGGTTTAATTAATGTTAGAGTTAGTCCCTTAAGAATTATGAAGTTTCAATGTTTTTTAAGAGTAATAGTGGTTAGAGGTTGTATTATCGAAGCCTTTGTAATTATATAAGAGTATGAGTGATCACAGTAAATTAGCAGTTATGGGTCATATTAGTGTTTTGGCATTCATAATGGTTTTTAGTTAAGGGGCACATATTATATCAGATATTATAGTGGTCAGAGTGGTAAAAGGTTATATTAAATAAGGGGAACAATTTTGTGGGGGTTAATATATAGTCTAATATATAGATATCTAATAAAATTTCATTATAATTAGTGAATTTATCGATACATATATTAATAATATATTTTTGTAGATCAAAATATTATTGGTAAACCCAATATGTTTCCTTATGATTGCCCTTATTTGTTTTAATCCAATAACTAATTGGTCGTACTAAAAAAACCCTCAGTGATTTAGTAGCTAGGTTTTTTATACTCCTAGAGTTTTGCAAGGCTCTTAGAAATATTGAAAAAGATAGGTTATCTCAAACTTTTGAAATAAATATTTTAGTTATATATTTATCATTCAAATTTTCCAACTTTAAAGTATTTAGAAAAAATATAAATTAAGTATTTTTTAATTACTAATAAAGAGGATTGTTAATCCATATGACTTTAATGAAGGATATTATTAATTTATATGATTTTATTTATTAGTTAAAAAAGATATTTTACTAGTGAAAAATGTTACTAAGCCATATGCATTTTAATAATTTTTTTCTTATTTAAGAGCTTATCCTTAAATTTTATTTTGAGAATTTTATTATTTAGCAAAAAACTTATTTATAATTACTTTCACCACTTTTTGGTAATTGCGTGAATTCAAACCAAGTGAGATAGTGTGAGTCACTAAGATAAAGATTGACATTTCAGATTTAAGAATTAACTTGCTGCTGCATATTACGTTCACTTTGAAGAAACCAATTTACACATTGCGTTTTTAAATATCACCATTACTTTTTTAACTTTGAAATTGTCGTTTTAACTACAAAAGGAATTAAATAACAAGTCTTTCTAACTTTGAAACTCCCATTTTTTACTTAAAAAAATAAATAAATGTTATTTTAAAATTTAAATTTAAATTTTTTTCTTTCACATCAACTATTTGTTATTTCGGGTGTTCGATCTGTATAGTTGATGGAATATATGAAGAGCGTCAGACTGAATATCTATGAAGATTGTGAGAGCGTCACACTGGATATATGATATATGATATAATTTTCGTGCGTTCGATCTATGAAGAGCGTAAGACGGAATATATGATGATTGTGTGTTTGATCCACACTCAACGCAACTAGAACTTCATAAGTCTACTTCCACTCACGCTAGAGGTAAGTAGCCATTTATGTGAATTTGAATTATCTTAATATTCTTGAGTCGTGCCTCTTCTTTTTCGATTTTAAAAAAAAAAAAAATTGTAATTGTTTTAAAGTGTATTGTTTATGGATATTGTTTGTGGATATTGTTTATGGATAATTTTGTTTGCACATTTGAAGCCACGAGTATTGTTTTAAAATATAGTTTATAATTTTTTTATTTTTTTTAACGACGAGGGATAGAGTTTATCGATAATTTTCTTTTACAGGTTATAGATAATTTTGTTTCCATATTGGAAATATTGAGTATTGATCTATAATTATTTCTCTGCAACTATCATAATCAATTATTAATATTTTTAGTGTTCCATTATACATTTCTTCACACATTAAAAAATCTGAACCCTTCGTCATCAAGATTCGTCCTCAATTACTATATCCGCCCAATCCTGTGCACTCAATTTTTGTCTTATAATTACCCAGACATCAACCATATCCGCCCAATCTTGTGCACTCAATTTTTACCCGAGACATCAACCATAGATACCCGTAACCTCAAAATTATCATCCGAAAAACTAGGTTACGACTTTGACTTCATAGACTCATAGAAATTCATGAAAACATTCACCTCTTTCCGGGTTTGTCGAATGACGGATTGGAAATGTTTCTTGGGGATGATACACTTTGATGTTTGTTTCTTTTGAGTTGTATTTGAAAATAGATTTAGTTTTTTTTATTGGAATTGGAATTTGACTAACATCATATATATTTGAAATTTTTAATACACAAATAAATATAACATTTTAAATTGTATATTTAAATATAAAAATTATTTTTTAAAAGTCAAATTGTAATATTTAATATAAAAATTTTTTAATATTTTTTAATATAAATATGTAGAAATATGAATATGTGAAAAATAATCTTTTTTTTTTTAATAAAAAATAAGAATGTTGTATGTTAAACTACATTGTACTTGGATTTTTAGGTGTTTACTTTTGATGTTCACCACTCTTACAACTTTGATATTGATAATCATAAGTGGCCACACATAATTTTTATCACATTTATCATAATTTTCTTAGTGAAAGTCTAAAAATAATATTTGACTTAAACAAGAAAACTAAATTAAATTTTATTAATTAAATTGTTGTTCTCATAATTACTTATTTATATCAAAAAAAATTATACACATTATTTGTTATATTATCATGTATATAATGATATCTGAATAATCACAGTAAAAAATGAATAAATAAGTATTATAAATAAAGAGAATGAAATGATATGCAATTTTATTTTATTTTTAAGTTTTTTTAGGAGGCGGAGGTTGAGGTGGAGGTGGAGGAAGAGGAGGTGGAGTTGCTGGTGGTGGTAGTGGATGTGGTGGTGGCAGTGGATGTGGAGGAGGAGGAGGAGAAGGAGGAGGTGGTGGTGGTGGTGGTGGAGCAGGAGGAGGAAGTGAAGGTGAAGGACATTAAGGAGGAGGTGGTGCTGGAGCATGTTGTGGAGGAGGAGGAGGAGGACGAGAATGAAGAGGAGGAGGTGTGTTGTCAATGGAGAAGGTGGTGGAGGAGGAGGAGTAGGAGGTGGACGCGGAGATCGAGGTAGTGGAGGAGGAGTAGGTGGAGGAGGAGGGGGAGGAGGAGGAGGATGACGGGGTGGAGGTGGTGGAGGAAGAGGGTGGAGGTTGAGGTGGTGGAGGACGAGGCGGAGATAGTGGAGGAGGAAGAGGCAAAGGTGGTGGAGGAGTAGGTGGAGGAGGAGGAGGTGGTGGAGGAGGAGGTAGAAGTGGTCAGGTGGAGGTGTAGGTGGAGATGGAAGTGGTGGAGGAGGAGGAGGCAGAGGTGGACGTGTTGGAGGAGGTGGAGGTGGAGGTGGAGGTGGAGGAAGACTAGGTGGAGGAGGAGGTGGTGTTGGAGGATGAGACACAGGTGGTGGAGGAGGAGGAGAAGAAGGAGGATGAGGCAGAGGTGGTGGAGGAGGTGGAGGTGGAGGTGAAGGTGGTGGTGGAGGTGGAGGTGTAAGTGGTGGTGGATGAGGAGGTGGAGTTGGAGAAGGAGCTGGCCAAGGAGGAGAAGGAGGAGGTGGTGGTGGTGGTAGTGGAGGAGGAGATGGAGTAGGAGGAGGTGTAGGTGGAGGTGTTGGAGGAGGTGGTGGTGGAGGAGGTGGAGGTGGATGTGGAGGAGGAGGAAAAGGCAGAGGTAGAGATGGTGGTGGGGGAAGAGGTGGAGGTGGAGGTGGAGGTGCAAGAAGAGGCAGAGTTTGAGGTGGTGGATGAGGTGGAGGTAGAGGAGGGGAAGGAGGAGGTGGGTGAGGAGGAGGTGGATTTGGAGATGGATTAGGAGGACGAGGAGAAGGAAGCAGAGGACCAGGATGAGGTGGTGGAGGTGGAATTTGACGAGGAGGAGGAGGTGGTGGTGGAATTGTAGGTGATGGAGGTATAGGTGGAGCTGGTGGAGGAGGAGGAGGTGGAAGTGGAGGGGGAGGTTGAGGACGAGTGAAAAAGGAGGGGAAGGTGGAGGCAGAGTATGAGGTGTAGGAGGAGGTGAAGGTGGAGCTAGATGTTTAGGTGGAGGAGGTAGGGTAGGAGGTGGAGGTGGAGGTGGAGGAGAAGGATGATGAAGGGGTCAAGGAGGTGGAGGAGGTAGGGTAGGAGGTGGAGGTGGAGGTGGAGGAGGAGGATGATGAAGGGGTCAAGGAGGTGGAGGTGGTGGTGGATGAGGAGGTAGAGGCAGTAGAGGAGGATGAGAAGGCAGAGGTGGAGGAGGAGGAGGAGGAGGAGGAGGAGGAGGCATAGATGGAGGAGGCGAGGGAGGAGGTGGAGGTATAGGCGTATATGGATTTGTTTATTCTTTGGGTATTTATCATATTTTCCGTAATTATCATTAATTTTTTATATATATAATGGTTTAAGGAAAATAAATTAATTTCGAGTTCACTTTCTGGCATGACATGAGCTTCTTCATTTTTTAGAGAATTCACAATTTATCTTGTATTTTGTTTCAGAATATTTATTAGGAAAGGGAAATATGTTCTACTTGGCTATTTGTATGGAATAATGACCTATTCTCTAGCTTCATATGCTTTCATTGTAGGGGATCTATTTTCATGGAACAACATTCCTTTAATGAAATTATACTTTTGAGGGAAAGGCTAAAGAAGAAATACATGTAATTAGTGGAGGATGAGAGATTGTTTAGTGTATTATCATTTTTGAAGTTGAAATCCTTT
>APFE030847186.1:0-24206 GCA_000404065.3 Pinus taeda
TGGAGATACTGGGAATTCTAACATAGACACTTTAGAATTTAAACCGGTAAAATTCAAGGCAAATGCTTTTGTTACCTCAGCATGCCCACCCTGCAGCTTCTCACAAAATCTCCAGCAACCAGCATCCTTAAAAGCTTTTCTTACACCTTCATCTCTTAATGTAAGATCCAATCCCTCAGGTTCTGTTCTTTGGCATCTTCCAGACCGATGCCCCTTTTTCTCCATTTCGCTTTGAAGTCTTTCGCACAGAGAAACACCACCAGCTTCAACTCAAATGGAAAATTCAAATTTTGGAACGCATGCTCACTTGCAATCGGGTTCTTTTAAAGAAGAAACTCGGGCTCCTTTGCAATTTAACAGTCTTATCATACAAACGGGTCAGTTCATGCATCATTAACAAACATCATAACACTACCATGCATTACAAAACCGTTTGAATGATTTTTATGCGCGTGGCTATGAACCTATTGGTGGAATGATGGCTCATAATCGCTTGGAAAGGATGCCAACTGACAATAAACGGACGGACACAATGACTCATCCCCCCAGACATGACATTTCAAGAATTTGTGCTGCAAAATCCCCGAATCCGCGATTTCATAGCGCAGATAGTTATAAATTAGCAAAATGCGCTACGAAATGGCTGGTTACTAACACGCTGCGAAAAAGCTAAAACATCATTGCGCTGCAAAATCAGCCAATAAAACTACGCTGCGGAAATGCGAAAAGGACCAATGACGTAAACAGGATAAGACATGCCTTATACAATCATGATGGAGGATGACTAACGGTATTTGAAAATGATTCACATCAATATCTTTCTAAAATATGATCCCTAAGTAACAAACATAGGACAACAACCATTTGACACCCATTTTTGACAATGAAATTTTTTGGACAACATTATGTACATGTGACTGCAGTTCTAGGTGATAACAGGTGTAACGCTTGTAGGTTGTGGAAGGCTAGGAGAAACAACACTTCCATCTTTATAGTTGTGAGGGGTAGACTTCCTTGTTGCCATAATTTTACTTTCCACTATGTAAGAAAGCCTTTTCACTATTTCCAATTGTTGTGGTGTTGCTCTAAAGATGGTGTTTCTCTTTGTATCCTCATAATGTGCTATCATTTCCTCCGTGAAAATTTACCACGTAACAAGTTGTTTACGAGAACAAAGCCCTTTATACCATAAAAATTGATCCAGTTCTAAATATGAAGATGTAATGCATACCTTTTGTAATAGTGGTACACCATGTATATCAAAATATTGTTCCATCTGAAGTATCCAATTTACTGGATCCTTGCCATCAAACTTCCTCGTCCTGCTTTTGCTTGATTTTAGGAGCTTGATATTGAAATGACTGTAACTTTGTACTTTTCGATCTTTAAGTTTTAAAATTGCGATCTGCAATAGCCCTCTACGTCCTCTTTCCAATGCCACCAGTCTGATCCAAATTGGATTCTCCAAGGAAAAGTTATGAGAAATCTCCCACGGTGACCTTATTATAGACTAGTTTAGCAGAGTGAACTTGTATGATGTGCCATGTGTCATTGTTTCGACCTTTGGCTCTAAAAATTATATACAAGAAACTACAATCTATCCTATTTCTATACCTTCTTATGAAATTTCAATCTGATGCTTAGAGAGAATGTTATGATGATTTCCCCCAAGTCACTTGTTTGGAATGTAATTTAGGATTATGAAAAAATACCAACTTCCTAAGATCATATCTCTGTAAATATAGCGTGAAAAGATCTGAAATTCAGACACGATGTTTAGTGAAAATTTGTCTCAAATTGTTTTTTTTTAAGCTTCTGAAACATCACAGAAAATAAGTTATTGCAAAAATGCCACGATGACCTATTCAGAGTAGCGAAACCCTACAATACGAAGCTCTGATACCAAATGGTATGAAACCAGCTCACAAAAACATAGAAAAGATAGATCAATGCCTTAGAATTCAGCCTCTTCGAGGGGGCAACCTCCTTTACATTAAACAAATGAATGATTCTTTGATGATACAAATGACAAGACCTCCTTTCTATATATAGGAGTCTAAGGGGTCATAATATAATCAGAGCTGACATAACAATAATAATGTAAGGGCACAATAATAACAATAGTGGGCTTATTTTGGGCACAATAGTAACAATATAGGCACTACATGGGTATATCAATATAATAAGGGGGTTGTAATAATAACAATAAGGGGTTACGCTGGTAGTATAGGGGCCTTACAAACTTCTTCAATGTAATAGAGATCTTCATTATGTCCTTATCCAAACTTAGCTCTGATACCATCTTGAGAAATCTATAGGGAAATGATTAGATTGATTTCTCTTTCTTTGATAACTTCTTGTGATTTATTTTAACTTATTTTACTAATTATCTTCTCTTATTATTATTATGTTTGTGTATCACCAAACAACTACTAAGACATGAAAAACAAGAACACAAAATTTAGGTTACAAGCTAGGGCTAAAACCTCTCCACTTGATAGGAAACCTGTAAATCTCTTCTCTTCCTTATAGATTCTTTAATTGATGAATTCTAAGACCTTTAAACCAATGAAAATACTCTCCGAGATCCCAAGTCCACCCTTTCTAGATGATTTCCTTCCCTTTTCCAAGTCAAACCCAGTCAAATCTCTTCCAGTAACACAATTTCGACCTCTAGTTGTGGAATTTTTACCTCCACTACAAACCTTGAATTTTTGGCCCTCCAGTAGTTGTCGCTGTGAAATGTGTATTATTATTTTAGCCTCGTAGGAATTCCTTATACTTTTTATTGTATTTCTATGACTTATGGAGCTTGAGGATGGCTTCTTGTGACCTTCGCTTGACCTTCTCTCCTTCTCTCATTCAAAATCAAACTTGTAGAGGAAAAACTGAGATGTACTGCAAAAACCTTAACCTTCCTTCGCACATGTGAGAGAGAAACAACCCAAAACCAATTCTTATTAATCCTCTTCCTTCTTCTTTTTCTTCTTTCTCTCCTTCCTTCACTTGAATGAGTGAGTAATGAATGTTCTTCAAGGAGGTCAAGTTTCGTCCTTTATGTAGGCTCCTCAAGGAGGGCATGGCTCCTCACTTTAGGTCAACTTTCCAACCACTAGGAAGACTTGAAATTGAAGGGTATTTTTACACTTATAATGAGAAAATAATTTTATTTACAAATTACGATGTGCTCGAAGGGGTCTTCAACTTATGACAATGACTCTTTTGACTTCTTGACCTAGTAAAAACCCTAGAAGCACTCAATGGTTGCTTGACATATTAAATAATGGACCTTGAGAATGAAACCAATGGTCCAATAATAATAATATTTTTCTTTCAAGAATAAAAATTATATTTCATATTTATGAAGAACCAACCTAGTTACACATTTGTCAACATGAGAGAGAGAGAGATAGATAGATATAGAGAGTGTTTGTATGCTTGAGGGATGATATAAATATATAAATAATGAGAGATGAAGGGAGATAGAGATATAGATGGAGGGGGGAGAGAGGGAATAAGAGAGATGAAAAGAGAGGGAGGGAGGGAGATAAATATATGGAGAGAGAGCCATGAGAGAGCTTGAGTGTTTATAGGTGTGATATAAAGAGATAAAGAAGGATATATGAAAGGAGATATAGATATAGATGGTGGGGGAGAAAGAGATATAGAGAGAGGTAGGGAGAGGCAAAGGGAGAGGATAGAGGGATGGATATAAACAAAGAGGAAGGGCAAGAAATAGGGAAGAAGAAAGAGACATGCAAATATAAATACAGATATTATATAGCATTATATAGTATTGAGCCTTATTAAACATAGAGGGAGAGGAAGTGACAATTTTACAAAAGGTAAAATAAGTTAGATTTATAAAGCAATGAATATTTTGGTTTTTCACTTAAATATGCATTAATTTCATTGTAGATGTTAATTCCTAATCATATTTGATTGATTGCACTTGATGCATTGATTTCAGTGTGGTTGTTGATTTCTAATATTATTTGATATCTTGCACTAGATGCATTGATTTAGTTGTAGATGTTTATTTATAATCCTATTTGATTACTTGCACTATATGCATTTATTTTTGTGTAGATGTTGATTTCTACCCTATTTGATTGTTTGCACTAGATGTATTGATTTCAATGTATATGTTGATTTCTGATTTGATGTCACAAGATGTATGATATGCATTCATTTCAAAGTAATTAGATTAATATTGTACATTGATTTCAGTGTAATATTTTTTTTATTTATTGACAATGTGCATTTATTTCTATGTCATAATAATTCAACCATAAATAAAATACTTGAATTTTCATCTTAAATAAAATGTTCACTTACCTAAAATGTATGCTTCTTGAAACTATAAACTATTTGTAATTGACTACATTATTATTATTTTCATTTTCCATCATTCAACATTGTTAGTCACTTTTCATTTAAATAAGGTAATAGACAATGATTACCATTGAAACTACTCAGGGTTCAACACTTCATAAGTCACAATGATTTACTTTGGAGAAAACTACTATTAATATTGGAGAGAAAGAGAGGAAAGGTATGACATTTACTATGATAGCTCAGGTTAAATATTTGAATGGTCTACAATTTCAACCACCCTCTTCATATGATTAATTTGAAAAGATGGTGAAACTATTAGATGTGACAATAAGAATAGTAGAAGAAAAAAGTTTGAGATTGATCATAATGAAGACTATTTGTAATTGACTACATTCTTGTTATTCACATTTTCTATCGTTTGACGTTGCTATATTGTCATTTTGCATTCAAAAAATTTATTTCATCATTTTTCGTCATTCAAGTTATTAAGAGTCTCTACCATCTCAATAAACTTAGATAACTATGGAATTTTAAAACCATCCTGGATCCATCTTGATATTGGATCTATCAAGCATCAAGAAGGATCAAATGTCTTAAGGTGAAAACCTCTTTTTTGAGTGAAAAACTTGAGGAAAGGTTTGCACCTCAAGCGATTTGATGCCTCTCGGTTCTTGATAAATCTAGTGTTAAGCTAGGTTCGTTATAAGAGTTTGTTGTAGCCTAATTTGAGCCTCTTTAAATTGCTACAAATTCTATTTCACTTGAACCATTATCCTCCAATCATAAGCCTTTTTATATCTCTTAAAACCCATATTCACCTACCAATGTGCCTGATACAATTTACCTATCAATTATTTAAATTCGTTAATAAAAATTCCACACCCCTTCGAAACATTTGAGCATAATAATGATGTAAATATTAACCACATTCGAATCACATTATCTAATTTAAGGATCAACCATTCAATAAATTTTTAAGGATTTCAATAATAATTGGGAAATATTAATATTATAAAAAAACTTATAAACAATGTTAATTAACGACACACAAACAATTATTTATAAAACATTATTTTGGTTTATTATATAATAATTTTATCCATTAAATCTTAATCTATACCTATATATTTTTAGCTATATTTTAAGCAAGAATAGTATATTTCCAAACGATTACCATTTCTAACTATTATTAATAAGTATTTAAAAATAAAACATGTGAAGCTATGGTCCTTATAATATTAGGTTCATTCCAATTTTATTAAAGTGTCTTGTCTCATGTGTTTAGATGCAGAATTAGAAGTTTAGGGCATTGTTATATCATGTTTCTGTCAATTCCATTTTTAAGGAATTCCCACTGGTTCTTTATGGGTTGTGTCATGTTGTTGCGATGTGGTGAGATTGAAAAATTCTTAGAGTTTGGTCCTATAGTGTGGTGTTTAGGTGATGATTTATTTGTCTTCATATATGAAGTTCAAGGATCTATGTCTCGTCCTTTTTCTAGTTCATTGGCAGAAGTTATTTTCATTTGTGGCTCTACTTATGCCTCCTATGAAAATAATGAGTTGTAGGAGGGGTGGTGGAAGTAAAATAAGGCACAAAAGGGTTCGTTATTTTCCTATGTCTCTATTGCTACCTTCTTTGATGTTGCACCTATGGAGATGAGAAGGAAATCTTATTACTGGAGATAAAAAAGACAAGGGAATGATTGTATCACTCAGATTCTTAGCTAGTGGGGGAGGATATGAAATGGGATCCTAAACTTGATAGATTCCAGAAAAGGTGGTTCCATTTTATGAATTCTCTAACTTTACATCAATAAATTGCTTCTATGGTGTGCCTTATTTTTAAAGACAAACAAGCAGAGAATTACAATATTTTCTCTTCATTGGAGGACATCAAACATATGCTTTGCAACTAAATATTTTTCTTAGACAATGTGGAATCTCACTTGGTTTGTGAAGAAATATTCCTTCTAAGTGAATCTACCTCTCGTGACCTCATAGATCCTCCTGGTGATATTGCTCAGACACCTACTCTAATATCCTTTGAACATGAGTGAAAATGGCAATTTTAGGTATTTTTTTCATAACCTTTATTTTATGTGTCCTTTGGGTCTGATTTACTTAGGGTTGTTTGCATGCTATTTTCATTCTCGTGAATATAACTATGTTATTTTTTGTTCGCTATCTTGCTCCTCCTCTTTTGCATATCATAGTGGCAAAGAGGATCTATGCTGCTCTAGGATTTCTCTAGAGGTCCTTGAGCCCTTATTTTTGGTTTCTTTATATTTGGTGATCCAGGTGGATACTGGTGGTCACCTACCAAGTCCACTTGGACCCCTTCTTTCAGTTTTTCAGTTTCCTTAATTGTAGCACAATTTACTATTTTTAGTAGTTTTTTGGGTCATGAACTTCCAGAGTCGTTTTAAGGCCCTAAACGATATTTTTGGGAAAAGTGGGAGCAACATAAGTTTATGGATTGATGTTTCTCATCCCAAAGTATTAGACCTTGAATAGATCTTTCTAACGAGGTATTTTGGGTGTCAAAGAGAGATCGTATGCCAAAGTTACAACCCTGGGAAGTTGATGTACCAATTTACCCAAAACGGGGCCCATAGTTTGGTGCTTGATCTTCTAGGGTTAGGTTTTGGATGTTTAGGGTTTTCCATTGCTTCTCAACAATAAATAGGCATCCGAGCCTCATTATAAGACAATTCAAAGGAATGTAGTTGCCACATCTCTTCTTAGAGATAAGCTACCATCGCATGAGCTAGTTTATTTACATTTTCTATTCCTAAGAATATTTGAGTATTCTCCATTAATGAAATGAAGTTTTATTTTGTTTCATGTCTATGCTTATGTTTATTTCTATACTTTATTTTGTTCATGCATAAATCTGGATTAGTAGTATTAGAGGGGTCCGCTCTTTCTATGTTTTTCTTTACATGTCCCCAATGAGGTTGGGATATAAAGAGTTAGGGCTTAAACTAGCCGAACCTTTGCAAGACCAGCTTCGCAAATCCCAACAGCCTCCCATGGAAGATGAAAATAAATACGAGGGGGAAAGATATCCTATCAAAATCTTGCTCAAAGAGGCCCTTGAGTGACAAAGGAATGCGATGACGGACAACTTTTCCCAAATCCTTCAGCAGTTGCCCAGGGGCAACACATCTACTTCTAGTAGCTACTCTAGAAGCACCACACCCTTTAAGGTAGACGTTAACTTTGACATTCTCATATTTGAGGGTCAAATAGATGTAGATGCTATAGATAAATGGTTAAATCTGCTACAAGTGTGTTTTTCTGTTCATGATTTTTCCGGTTGGGAAAATATTACTTTCGCCCTTCTCAAAGCCACCCACCACGTCAACAACTAGTGGGAAGCCTAGTGCGAGCAAAAGGATGAAAGCAAAACCTCACTATTTTCAGTTGCCCCCACTTGGAATTCATTTTGGGCTGCCACCAAGGAGTAGTGCTACCCTGTCGAAAGCTATGAGGATCAATACATAAGGTGGACCATGCTATGGTAGGGAAGGGACCAAGACGTGACAGAATTTACCAATATTTTTCATACCCTTCACACAAAGTTTGGTATCAAGGATTCAGAGTAGCATTTGATACTCAAATACCACAACTGCCTGCACAGGTACATCCAAGATGAAATAGAATTCCTGAACATCTCTTCACTCAGCACGACATATCAATATGCTGTCAAGATCGAGCAAAAGTTTAAATAGAAGAAGCGGGACTTTGGATCTGTGAATATGAAGCAAGGGAAAGGTGCCCTCAAACCACAAAACAAAGTAGAAAGCCAAGGTGGGGCGGCCTAGGACAACCTGCCAAAGTTGCAAGCAAAGAACAACATTGCGAAGCAGAAAAAGGATGCAAGAAAGTGGTGTGAGTTCCATAAGATCTCCACTGACAACAAAAGTGAGTTTTGGGCCAAGCAATCATTGGTGGATGAGCTAAAGGCTTCAGAATGAGATGCATGTTTTGACTTTGAGTTAGAACTCGACAAGGGGAATGACAATGGGAAGCAGATTATCGATACAGAGTCCAATGCCACCGTTGCCACCAGGGAGATCCATAAGGAGGAGGAGTGCCTCTTCCACTCTCAGATGTGGGTGAAGGGCTCCCTGCTATAGTTCATTGTGGCAACGGGAGCCAAAATAACCTCATTTCCATAGAGGTTGTGAAGTAGCGGGGCTTACCAACCACAACACATCCATAATCGTACACCATTGGGTGGGTTCACCAAGGACTGGATCTTCATGTGAGCTAGCAATGTCACCTTCTATACAACATCAAGCCCTTCACGGATGAGGTATTGTGTGACGTTGCTCCCCTTGATGTTTGTGATGTATTATTATGCCAACCATACTTGTGGAAGCGACATGTTGTGTATGAATCAAGGCCTTGTGCTGTTATTGTTACTTTGGGAAATAAGTTGTACAGGATATCAGAGGTAGCACCACCTACCGCGATCTCTTTGGTTTCTACAAAGCAATGCAGTAAGCTCATGTCCAAAACAAGGAAAGTTGTTTTCCTGATGACACATCCTTAAGAAACTAAGAAGATAGTGGCCACGACCTCCATACATGGCCCCTCCGCATAAAAACTATAGATGGACAAGGTCATGGAGGAGTATGAGGACATCTTCACCTCCCCCGCAGGGGTTCCTCTACATTGTTAGGTCAAGTACTCCATCGACCTAATCCAAGGTGTGCCACTCCCTAATGGACTAATCTATTGACGCTCCATTCTGGAGAATGATGAAATCAAGAGGCCGATTCAGGACATGCTGCAGAAATATCACATCCGACCAAGTTCATCGCCTTGTGGGAGCCCAATCGTGTTGGTACAAAAGAGGGATGGGACTTGGAGACTTTGTATTGACTATCGGGCGCTGAGCAAGATCATTGTTCAGAACAGCTACCTGATCCCATGGATTTATGATCTTTTGCACCAATTGAAGGGGAAAATAGTTCAGAAAGATTGATTTGAAGTGAGGATATCACCTGGTACTAATCAAACCCTCCAATGTGTGGAAGATTGCCTTCAAAGCTAAGGATGGCCTTTTTGAATGGTTGGTCATGCCATCCGAGTTGACGAATGCTCCTGCAACCTTCATGAGGCTAATGGATGACATCTTGTTCAGTCAATTTAATGTCTTAAATTGATAACATAAATTATCGATGAGGGTTAGTAAATTGATGAAGTGTGGTGCACAATATGTGCTTAGTTAACCTTGTTTCTTACTTTGTTGAGTATGTTTTTGTATTGTTTTGAGGGTTTTGTCTTTTATGCCTAATGGTTTTAATGGATGTTAAGTGTCAATGATCAATTAAGTCTAATGGATGTTTAATATAAAAACTAATTTCTAAGAAGGAACAAATGAAATGTACTTCAACTAATTTAATTTGCATAAAATCAAATCAAAAACTTGAATGGTTAGTCTAATCTAGGCTGACACTTTGTCTATGAAAAGCAGAGAATTATTCTAGATACAATTTTATTCATTGATCAAAAGAAAATGAAACCACTTCCTATCCTATCCTTGAAAACTCTTGATCAAAAATAAAACTAATCCTATTCTATGAAATGAAAGCAAGAATTATAAACATAACTATGATCTACTGCATGATCAAATACTATTGTGAACATTCAATATAGGAAGATGTCGAAATCATCTTCTTGAAATGAATTAAGCAATTGAGTATACATTATATGTGATATAAGAAAGCATAATAAAAGCATGGAAAGGAAAACTTGCAACTACTATCTGTTCTAATGCGTCTTAGGCAACCGAAATTGGAAGAACTACCTTCTTGGACTTGCTGATCATGAGATTACACAATAGATGAAAGATTAATCTAAAAAGAATGACAAAATCATAAGGAAAGAAACTAAACCATTGTTTATTCTTAATGCCTCAAGCAACCAATATTGGAAAATAGGTGAATGCTACTTTCTTGGGAAGCTGAAAACATAGGGTTAAACATTGAATGTAAAGTTGAATCTAAGAAAGCATTGTAAAGACATGTGAAAGAAAAATAAGTCACTCTATGCTATAATGCTTCAAGCAATCCAATTTTAGAAAATAGATAAAAAAAATAATTTCTTGAGATGCTCTTAGGAAACATAAAATTACATAGTGAGGTAAATCTACATTTGAAAAATAAAATAACATTTGCAATGGAAAGCTAAACTATTTGCACGAATCAAAGTAAAACAAACTAATTAATATTACAAATTTACAAAGGGATTCACATGGTTGATGGGGGCCCTTCCATTGTCCAATAACATTCCAACTCGCAAAACTCGCATTCTAAAGTTGAATAATAGAAAAGAACGTTCTTTATTGATAAACTCACAACTTTACACAATGGAAATCTACACTCATAATCTCATTAAATCAATAGCTCTTCACTTTACATCTCATTCCATCTCAAGCCTTGTTATAAAACATTCTATAATTATTTATCCTCTTTTCCTCATTTTCCCCATGGTAGGAGAAAATTTCCCTTATTTATACAAAAATACAAGAAGCTATCCCATTAATGAGAGTCCATGAATCTCTCCCTATATCTCTAGAGTTATAATCAATATAGAAAATGATAAGACACATGTCTTATTAGAGTTTCAATACAAATAGGAAATGAGACACATATCCTTATGATCCCATGATCTTCTCCACTCAAATTCGTACTTGGTTTTGGGAGGGCACATAAAGGTCTTTTAGAAGCTTCCTTTGGACTTACACATGTCAACAATCTCATCCCACTTGTTAGGTATAAGAATATGCACATTATTTTATAATTTTTAACCATAAATTCATTTTAAAATGCTAAGAATTAATAAAGTTTGGAAAAACATAAATGTGACTCAATAATGATAATGGTAAGGTAAATGTAATGAAATGGAGGTAGATGTAATGAACTAGAGGTGGAGTGAAGGTGACAATATGGAAATATAAGTGAAAATGTAATGAAGTGAATAGAAATTTGAAGGCCCAACATACCCCCCCCAACTGAATCTATTGCATGTCTTCATGCAATTTGCTACATTAGTTTTTTTTATCCTTGAGCTTTTTCTTAAGTTTGTACGATATAATTTGATAACTTTATACTTCTGCAAAGTCCTTTTGTTGAATTGCAACATGGTTGGTTCTTGTGTTACAACCATATTTTGTTGTTGCATTCATTATTTATCTTTGAACATTGCATAATGATAATTTGATTATTGTTGGAAAGTATATCTTTATTGGATTGCATCATATTTGTTTCTTGCATGACAACCATGATTGTGTTTGTGTCCAATTATATTTTCAGTACTTTTGAAAAGCCTTTGTATGCTCATAACAATAATGTAAAAGTTAATATCTTTTGAAAGTATGTGGGATTTTGAATGCGGTATGAATATGGAAAAATATGAATATGAATCTATCCCCCCCCCAACTGATGATATTGGCAATTTTATGAGATGAGGAAGAGACATGTTTTTTTTCTAGAAATTATCATTCTAGTATTTCAAGGAATTTTATGTTAAAAAGTTAGAAAATGACATACCTTAACTTACCCTTTGGAAATGGATGAGCTGCATATGTGGTGTTTGAAAAATTATGATCATAATCTTCTTCAAGAGGTTGGACAAGTCAAAGAGAAAAGAGTTAAGATGACTTTTTATTGCTTTTATTAAACTTGCTAAATCTGCTGTGAAATAGTGTTGATTTTTCTACTGCCATCTGATTCTACAGTTTTTATTTGATTCTATAGCAATCATTTGATTCTGCAGTTGCATTTCTTATACATTTGCTCCAAAATGTTGAAAATGATAGTCTTCATGTCTTCAAAAATCATTGGCACGATTCCTGCTATGTGAATAGATGTTTTAATGTCGAACATAGTATGAAATTGTTGACATAGTGGTCATTAATGGATGCTACTAGTCAACACGATAACTATTACCATTGATGAAAATGAGAGTCAAGATTCCCAAACACATCTTGCTAGGTATGAATAATTTCGCTGTTGTTAGGTACTTGGAAGATCTGATGAACAAGGGGCATTAATGTATTCCCATTTTTTATTGGCATGAGGACTTGCCGTTAAGGCATGCAAGCCCTAAGGTGGTTTTGCAAGGATTTTAGACTTAAAGGACTATGGACTCAAAATTTGCTTTGAGGCAGTGTTTATTTGTGAAATGAAAAGGATAGTAAAGGAAAAATGAAAATCGAAGATGACAATGGAAAATAATAATGACAATGGGAAATAAGCATGTGAGTGAGCTTCTTGGTTTTATTTGCGGGTCAAGAGTAGACAAAAAGTAATGGGAAGTGTATGTAAATAAAGGAAAATGAACAACTGACTCTTGCTGGGAAAATAATTGTGGCTTGATTCGAAGTTCTTGGTTGGCTTTATAATTCAAAAGGGAGGAAGAGTAATGGTTTTGATGAATACGGACATGGACCTGTTATTATGTTTCTCATGAGATCGGTCTTTTGAAGACCAATTGTTGTCACAATTGAATCTCCTTGTTGATCATTCAACCATCCTAATACTACAAAAAAACTTGACACAATGATCCAAAATGGATCTAGAATAGACTTCTAAGTCTAAAAATTTTCCTCATAGAGGAAAAATGAAAGTCAAAGGATGCTCATGGAAATAGTCTCATTGCAGAGATCTCTTCATTCTGAATCTAACACAATTTGAATGGGCTAAAATGGACTTTAGATGAAGAAGTTATTGCAAAAAGAAGAGTTCCCATTATCCTTAGAAAAGGAGGCAAATTCTTATGAAAATGGGCTCAAGGCTTTATATGCATTCCTTAAAGAAATCAGATCGGAAAGGTTCAAAGGGTGGAGAAGCAGGCCTTATCGACCCTCAATTGTGATCTTCGACATATCGCATCGAAGGTAGGCTACCATGCAATATCAGAACCCAGGCGAGCCGATAGAGCGATTGGGATTGGAGAATCGATGTTCGACACAGTCAAAGGGAAGTCCCTCGGAGCCATTCCGATAGTGATATGCGATGCGCTAATATCGACGATCGGAAATTGGTGATCGGTGGATCACAACAATACAAAGGGCCAGTGCACATGTGACATGCGATGGAGCCAATAGCAATACGGCGACAAGGATATGCTGATGGATCACAACAATGTAGAGGGGAGCACCATACCATGTGACAATGTGATTGCGATGAGCGATTGAGGCATGGACCCGATAAGATTATGGACGCGATTTCATAAATTTTAAAATCTGAATTTGCAGATCTTCTTTGTATTTTCCGTGTATTGGGTTTTTTGGCCATCCACCTATGCGATTGCAATATTGTGACCAAAGGTGGACCCGATGGGATTATGGATGCAATTGGATAAAATTTGAGTTTCGACATAAAGAATCTTGTCAGGATTTCCATGTGTTTCTATGTATTTCTATTAGGAGCGAAGAATGCATTTTTTGGTAGATTTTGTTCTGGAAAAAGGATCTCTATATATTTTCTTTGTAATGACCCATTCACCTATGCCATGCTATAAGTGGGCATTGTTGTAAAAGGAATGTGTTATACGCAAAGTGCCACAAGGCCAATAAGGTAGATGGCCAGTCGCAGAGCCACAAAGCTAGAGAACCGGAGGGCCAGTCGAAGAGACATAGGAATGATTACACACAAAGAAATGGATAGGAAGCCGCAGAGCTGGAAGGGTGCCTCACAAATACATAGAGAGCTCAATTGACAGGGCTGCTGAAGGTTGCAGAGATTCTCTTGGAGGTCAAGTGAAACTAGAAGCTCATGAAAGCTAAGAAGCCACCAGAGGTTGGGGTGATGGTAAAGGGGTGATTTCCTAGAGAGCTAAGCATAGCAGAGCTACAAAGCATAGAAGGCTAGAGAGCTGAGAGCCAGAGCCGAGAGCCAGCGCCAAAGCCAAAGCCAAGAGCTAGAGCCAAAACCAGAGCCGTGAGCTAGGGCCATAGATCAGAGCCAGAGCCAAGAGCCAAGAGCCAGAGAGCCAAACGACCAGGGATAAAATAATGGTATTCTAAGCCCATAGGTTCAGTTGTAAAACAATGGAGTTGAGTGTGGAACTTGTAAAATAATTCAGCCATAATCCCAAAGAGTCTAATCGAGTTGATTAGAGTTCAAGGAGACATGGCCCAAGATATCTGGGTGAAATCCATATTACATTGTTGTCTTTTGTGTTTACTTATTTGCTGCATTATTTACTATTGCATGTATTTAAATATGAGCATAAGCAAAGAACACAAAGTACCTAAACAGTTTAAAAAAAAACACAAACATACACCCCTTTCAAGCACTTTTAATTCCACAATTATCAACCATAAGCATAGATCTAGGGAATATATATAAGATTTGGAGTGGGAGAGGTTCTTGTAAGTTTGACAAGAAGCCTTTAGGTGCCCCAGTTTCAGATCAAGTGGTATCAAAGCAGGTTGATTAAGCCCAACTTCAAAGAATGTTATATCAGAGCAGGGTGTAACATGAATCAGGTTGTATCATGATGCAAGTGGTATTAGATCAGAATGCTTGATTGACAGAGCAATCTATATGCTTGTTTGACTTGAAAGGTGTTCAAACAGTAGCGAGGATTTTGGCTGTTTGATTGTTTGTAAATTGACTATTGTGTGAGTTTGCAGAGGTGAAAGCTATTGGTAGATAATTTTATGAGAGGATAAGAAGGAAGAAGGGCTGAAGGAATTATTCTTATCCCAAAAGACCTCAAAGCAATCCTTGAAGCACAAGAGGTTTGTTGCAAAAGGTTGCTTGAATAATCTCTTTGTTATTCTTGTTTGAAGTTATTTTGTTCATTCTGATAATGACAACTTCTACGACTGATTCCTCAAATTCTGTTTTCTTCACAAGATTCTTTGATGAAGACATGAAGCAATACTTGTTCACCATGATGGATATGGTGAGAGAAATGTATGAGGATGAAAGGAAGAGCACCGGACTTAGATAGCAGTTGAATTCCATGAGGGAAGAGAAGTAGTTGTTTTCTGACAAATTACACGAAATGGAGAGACAAATTCATATTAAAAATATTAACCTAGAAAGGATGCATGACTTGGAGACACAACTCTTTGTTGCAGAAGAAGCCTTAGTCAAGTATCAACTTGAAGAAGAGGTAAACAATTCCAGTTTGTCTTCAATTTCCTCTAAGAATGTCTATATTGGTCCTTTTGAAAAACATACCAGAGGCGTAGGTTCCAAGTTAATGTCAAATATGGGCTATGAAGGAAAAGGCTTCGGGAAACATGCACAAGGTATTGTTGAGCCAATAATAGTTGAGTAAAGGCCTAAGTATTTGGGTCTTGGCTATGGATAGTCTAATGGAGAAAGTTCCAAGGCTGCCATGAATACCATTGAAACAGATCCAAGAAGGAGTTCCATTATAGGTCTTCTACCTCAAGATTGTGAAGATTATATTCTTGGGGAATGCAATAGTGTGAAGCATACTTTGTAGAAAGAAGGTGTATATTAGCATGCACTTGAACTAGAGAGATGTGGAAACTCTAAAACCATAGAAGAGGGTGATGGTGTTCCAAAGGGAGATACTTCTTCATTCAATTCACCTCCTCATGAAGGCAATAAAGGTGAAAAATAAAGGTATAAATCTGGTTCTAACCATATTGCTTTTTGTGGTAAATTTCCATAATTATGGGAAAAGCATTGCATGTTCCTTTTGTGGTTTGGTTAACCATAATGTTTCTAGATGTTGGAAGAGAATGGCCACATGCAAGAAACTTTAGAAGGAATAGAAGCAAGAAGCCAAAGGTCCATTAGACAAGGAAAACCATCCTATTGAGGAGATGCACATGTGTTGCACTTACTGCCATAAGCAAGGACATATTGCTGAAAAGTGTTGGACTCTAAATCCAACAATGCTTCCACGAAACTTGAAGAAGGTGGAAATAGAAAATGGCAAGAATGGAAAGGAAGTTTCCATAAATGATGTGTTTCAAGATGATTCACATGTTGATGTTGATGTGTAGACAAAGGAAGGGACTTTGAAATGGATTGGTAAGAAATGGTTATTCTTATCCAATTAATATTTCATGTCTATTCATCTAATGCATCTATTTGCATGTCTTTGTTAATGGAATGCAAGTTGCAGGATTTTACCAAGAAGGTGAATGGAAAAGTTGAGTAGGAGACTCACTTTATTGCTGCAACATTATATTCATTTCAACTTCGAAAGTACAATGTGCTTAAGCGAAAGTTGAAGGGTGAAATGCATTCATAAGCATGATATGCATGGATATAGGGATGTTAATGATTTCCTTGTACTTAAACATGTATGCATGATTAACTTGAAGGGTTGATTACTTTGTTTTCAAGCATGCGTGTAATGCAATATTGACTCGAGAAAAGTTGATTTGGTCTCCAAGATGGAGATAATGATGAAGTGTTTCATCTTTGAAAAATAAATTTAGGATCAATTGTTTCTTTTTCTACATGCTTGAATTGAAGGGTCAATTGTTTTAAAGGCATGTTTTGTTGGCTTGTTATCTAGTCAATCATCTGTATGCAGATGTAAAGACATGGAGATAATTCACAAGATGTGAAATCTGGTTCTCTTGTTGAAGCATGAGTTTAGGCCATCTAGTTGTTGTCTGTAATCTTGTTATTGTTAACAATTGTTGTTGAAAGTATTTCAAACAGGTACAAATTAAAATTTTGTGAAGCAAAGTTAACTTCACATTGGCTTGAGCCACCTTGGATCAATGATCAAGGCAGAGAAGTTCAAACTACCTTCTATGATCTTCTCAGTAGGAGTTCTGTAGGAAGTCAAGGAGGAAGACAATTCTTCCCAGGAGGACAAGCACATCCAAGAAGGAAATGTTCAAAGGCTTTGGTAAAAGGTACTATGCAAGGAAAGTGCATGGAGGCTGAAAGAAGAGGGTGAGGTACTCTCATTTACTGTTCAGATCAATATATCAGTCTTTTGGAGACCAAAAGCTTTTTAGTGGGAAGGCATGATCCAAAATGGATCTAGAATAGACTTCTAAGTCTAAAAATATTCCTCACAGAGGAAAAATGAAAGTCAAAGGATGCTCTTGGAAATAGTCTCATTGTAGAGATCTCTTCATTTTTAATCTAACACAATTTGAATGGGCTAAAATGGACATGAAGAAGTTATTTCAAAAAGAAGATTTCCCATTATCCTTAGAAAAGGAGGCAAATCCTTATGAAAATGGGCTTAAGGCTTCATATGTCTTCTTTAAGGAAATCACATCGGAAAGGTTCAAAGGGTGGAGTAGTAGGCCTTAAGGACCCCTGATTGTGATCTCTGACATATCGCATCGGAGGTAGGCTACCATGCGATATCGGAACCCAGGCGAACTGATAGAGCGATTGAAATCAACAGATCGACGATCAACATAGCCAAAGGGAAGACCCTGAGGGCCATTGAGATTGTGATATGTGATGCACCGATATCGGTGATTGGCAATCGGTGGATCGCAACAATACAAAGGGCTAGTGTAAATGCGACATGCGATGGAGCTGATAGCGATACACCAATGTGATCAACAATTGACGATTAGATCGCAACAATGCAGAGGGGAGCACCATACCATGTGACAATGTGATTGTGATGAGTGATCAAGGCACGAACCTGATAGGATTATGGACGTGATTTCATAAATTTTGAAATCTGGATTTGCAGATTTTCTATGTATTTTTGTGTATTGGGTTTTTTGGCCATCTCCCTGTGTGATTGCGATATTGCGACCAAAGGCAAACCCGATGGGATTACAGACGCGATTGGATAAAATTTGAGTTCTAACATAAAGCGTTTTGTTGGGATTTCCATGTGTTTCTATGTATTTCCATTAGGAACCAAGAATATGTTATTTGGTAGATTTTGTTTTGGAAAAAGGTCACCTGTGTATTTTCTTTGTAATAGCTCCAATTCACCTGTGCCATGCTATATGCGAGCGTTTCTATAACAGGAATGCGTTATATGTAGAGAGCCACACAGCCATAGAAGGTAGATGGCCAGTCGTAGAGCCACAGAGCCAAAGAGCCAGAGGTCCAGTCGAAGAGATAGAGGAATGATTACACATAGAGAAACATATAGGAAGCCGCAGAGCTGGAGGGATGCCTCACAAATACACAGAGAGCTCAATTGATAGGGCTACTGAAGGTTGCAAAGTTTCTCTTGGAGGTTAAAGAAAACCAGAAGCTTGTGAAAGCCAAGAAGCCACCAGAGGTTGGGGCATGACAAAGGGGTGACTTTCTAGAGAGCTAAGCGTAGTAGATTTGCAGAGAGCAAAAGTCCAGAGAGTTGAGAGCCAGAGCGAGAGCTAGAGCTAGAGCTAGATCCAAAGCCAGAACTGAGAACTAGATCTAGAGCTAGAGCCAGAGCCAAGAGCGAGACTAGAGTGAGAGCCAGAGCTGAGAGCCAGAGCCCAGAGCCAAGAGTCAGAGAGCCAAAAATCCAGGGATAAAAAAATGGTATTCCAAGCCCATAGGTTCAGTTGTAAACCAATGGAGTTGAGTGTGGAACTTGTAAAAGAATTCAGCCATAATCCCAAAGAGTCTAATCAAGTTGATTAGAGCTCAAGGATACGTAGCCCAAGATATCAGGGAGAACTCCATATTACATTTTTGTCTTCTGTGTTTGCTTATTTGTTGAATTATTTACTGTTGCATGTATTTAAATATCAACATAAGAAAAGAACACAAAGCACATAAACAATTTAAAAGCAAACAAAAACATACACCTCTTTCAAGCACCTTTAATTCTGCAATTATCAATCATAAGCATAGACCTAGCGAATATATATAAGCTTTGGAGTGAGATAGGTTCTTGTAAGTTTGATAAGAAGCATTTAGGAACCCCAATTTTAGATCACACAAAGAACGTGAGTGTGTTAAAAAAGAAATAGTTAATTTCTTTTTTATTCTTACGCAAAAATTGAATGTCAAATGAAACAGATTAACGAAAATCAAAAGTGTTATATTCGATCCAATTGATGATATCGATAACAATCCATTTTTAAGAAATAACCATGAAAAATAAATCAACTCCCTATGGTCGGATGACTTCATCCACTGTTCTCAGTAAAACGATTGGCATCACAAAGATTTTTTGTGTCCTCTTAGTTAAAACATCGTAAAAAATACACAACAACAATATTAATGCCAAATGTTCAGAAATCATCTAAATAATTTTCCAGTTGTTTTGTAAGCCATTATTGAATCGTTATCTGTGCTGGAAAAATATCATGTTGTCAAAAATCTTTTGAAGCGGCAAAAATATGAAAAAATACTCACACGAAAAGAAATATTTCAATCAAATTTTGCAAGTATTGATCATTTTTATAAATTGCTTCAAAAAATTGATTGCATCATTGCAAAAAAAGAAATTACTTTTATTTATTTATTTGTTTTTTAATCATGAGACACATAGGGAATGAGACACATATGTGTCTAAAATCAAGTTTATTAAATCAAATTGGACTCTTCAACCTCATGCCATGTGGAGCAGAGTTTGTTATTCACTTGGATTCTTCTAAAACAAAATTTATTAAATCAAATTGAACCCTTATACCACATTCCATGTGGAGCAGAGTTTGTTATTCACTTGGATTTTTCTGCTTTCAACTTGCCATATTAAAACAGTTCAAAACAAATTGTTTTTTTCTCACACAATCTGCAAAATGGAGCTCTGAAGGACCCAGTTTTTTTCTCAAATGTCTACGAATTTGAAAAAACCATTTCTAATTTACCTAATTCACCCTATTCCTGAAAAAACCCATGTCTATTTGTTTCAAATTTTCCTCGTTTTGATCAGAAAATGTATTTTAAAATCATGTGTTTTTAATAGTTACACATTTTTTGCAATTTCATTTTCTCTCAATTACTTTTGCAACAAACTAAAATTGTTGTGTTTTGATTTTTTTATTTGCAGGTTTTGATGTATAGTGGCTTGTCTCTCATAGAGAAGTTCATATTGATCACCCTTATTCCAATTACCTGCAATGGAATCTAAAATCTTCTCTTCATCAGCAGTTTTCAATCTTACCTTCATTAGCAGTTTCTTCATCGAGTTCATCTTCATTGTCTATCTCTGCAACTTTTTAAAATTGATTTCTAATAACTGCTACTTGAGGAAGACTGAATATGGAAAAGAGAAGGTTCCCTTTTTCTTTTTTATTGCAGTGCATGGGCCTTTGTGTAAATTGGAGCCCTTCACATATGTGTAAGACCAAGCCAAAGGCTAGCTTCATGCATATATGTGGGCATCCTTTTCATGGCCCATTCATTGTTTTGAATTTATTTTTTTTTATAATTTTTTTTTTTGTTTTTTGATTAATGAAATTACATATGTTAATTTCAAAAATTAAAAAGACACATATATACTTCATAAACAAAGAAATTATAAAATTTGTTATTTTATTTTATTTTTACCATAAAAATTCTTTTTCTGATCCTCTAGATCACACAAAGTGTGGGAGGAGAGCATAGTTGAGAAATTATTAATTATTATTTTTAGATGTAAGAAATAAGGTCTCCTAATTACACTTCCATGGCAACGATGCCAAAATGTTCAGTCAATTTAATGTCTTAAATTGCTAACATAAATTATCAACTAGGGTTAGTAAACTGATGAAGTGTGGTGCACAATATGTGCTTAGTTAACCTTGTTTCTTACTTTATTGGGTATTTTTTGTATTTATTTGAGGGTTTTGTCTTTTATGCCTAATGATTTTAATGGACATTAAGTGTAAATGATCAACTAAGTCTAATGGATGTTTAGTATAAAAACTAATTTCTAAGAAGGAACAAAATGAAATGTACTTCAACTAATTTAATTTGCATAAAATCAAATCAAAAACTTGAATGGTTAGTCTAATCTAGGTTAGCACTGTGTCTATGAAAAGCAGAGCATTATTCTAGATACAATTGTATTAATTGATAAGATGAAAATGAAATCACTTCCTATGCTATCCTTGAAAACTCTTGATCAAAACTAAAACTAATCCTATTCTATGAAATGCAAGAAATAAATAGAAAAACAACTATGATCTATTGCATGCTCAAATACTATTGTGAACATTCAATATGGGAAGATATCAAAATAATCTTCTTGAAATGACTTAAGCAATTGAGTATACATTAGATGTGATATAAGAAACAATAATAAAAGCATGGAAAGGAAAACTTGTAGTTACTATGTGATCTAATGCCTCTTAGGCAACCCAAATTGGAAGAACCACCTTCTTGGATTTGTTGATCATGATACTACATAATAGATGAAATATTAATCTAAAAATCATGAAAAAGCATAAGGAAAGAAATTAAACCATTGTTTATTCTTAATACCCTAAGCAACCAATATTGGAAAATAGTTGAATGCTACCTTCTTGAGAAGCTCTTTGGAAAGCATAGGGTTAGATAGTGAATGTAAGCTAAATCAAGGAAAGCATTGTAAATGCATGTGAAAGAAAACTAAGTCAATGTATGCTCTAATGCTTCAAGCAATACAATTTTAGAAAATATATAAAACACTAAATTCTTGAGATGCTCATAGGAAACATAAAATTACACAGTGAGGTAAATCTACATTTGAAAAATAAAATAACATTTGCAATGGAAAGCTAAACTATTTGCATGAATCAAATTAAAACAAACTAAATAAATACAAATTTACAAAGGGATGCATGTAGTTGATGGAGGCCCTTCCATTGTGCAATAACATTCCAACACGAAAAACTCACATTGTAAAATTCAATAATAGAAAAGAACCTTCTTTATTGGTAAACTCACAACTTTACACAATCGAAATCTACACTCCTAATCTCATTACTTCAATAGCTCTTCACTTTACATCCCATTCCATCTCAAACCTTGTTACAAAACATTCTATAATTCTTTCTCTCATTTTCCTCATTTTCCCCTTGATAGGAGAAAACTTCCCCTATTTGTACAAAAAGACGAGAAGCTATCCCATTAATGAGAGTCCATGAATCTCTCCCTATATCTTTAGAGTTATAATCAGAATAGGAAATGATAATGCACATGTCTTAGAGTTTCAATACAAATAAGAGACAAGACACATATCCTTATGATCCCATGATCTTCTCCACTCAAATTCGAATTTGGTTTTGGGAGGCTACATAAAGGTATTTTAGAAGATTCCTTTGGACTTACACATGTCAACAGTCTCATCCCACTTGTTAGGTTAAACATATGCACATTATTTTCTAATTTTTAACCATAAATTCATTTAAAAATGCTAAGAATTAATAAAGTTTGCAAAAACATAAATGTGACCCAATAATAATAATGGTAAGGTAAATGTAATGAAATAGAGGTGGAGTGAAGGTGACAATATGGAAATATAAGTGAAAATCTAATGGAAGTGAATGACAATTTAAAGGCCCAAAACATCTTGCGGCCATTCACCAGCTCATTTGTAGTGATATACTTGGATGACATCCTAATCTTCAGCCAGAGTTGGGAAGAGCACCTCCACCACATCTGACATGTTCTCCAAACACTACATCAACACAAGTTATGTGTGAAGTGCATGTAAATACAACCAAGATCCAAGTCATTTTGGATTGGCCATCTCCAACCACTCTGACAGAGCTCTGTAACTTTCTGGGTCTTTCCAACTTCTACCGCAGGTTCGTGTTGGGATTTTGTCATATCACTTTTCCCTTGAGTCAAGTCACTAAGGGAGGAGCGAAAGAAAAATTATTTTGGTCTGAACCTCAATAGAAGGCATTCACAGAGTTGAAACATCACCTTTGTTCAACACTAGTGCTTGCATTACCAGACTTGCAACAATGATTTGAGATCGAGACATATACCTTTGAATCAACATGGGCATCCAGTGGCATATCATAGTGAGATACTTTCAAACACAGTCTAGAAGTATCCCACTTATGACAAAGAAATGTATTCCATTGTCTAGGCCCGCTGACAATGGAAGAATTGCATTTTGGGGAAGGAAACAGTCATCCACACAGACAACCAACTCTTACAGCTCATACAAACCCAGGGGAAGTTGTAGAATGATCGCCATCAAAAGTGGTCCACATACTTGCAACAGTTCCATTTTAATATCAAGTATAAGAAGGGAAACACCAATAATGTTGGATATTGCCTCAGTCAACCACCGATCATGGCGTTAACCATCGTGCTCAACTCTTTTGGGCATGAGACTTCTGGCTGGCCACTTCTCTATGAAGATGACCCAGAATTAGGCCACACATACCAACCACTCTTGGAGGGTTAGCATGTTCCCGATTTTCACCTCCAAGATGCCCTGTTATGCCACCTGGGTCACCTTTGTGTTCCTTCAAGCGAGTGTGCCAAGATGATTTGAGAAGCACACTACAGTCAGGCTGCTAAACATTTCAGGGTGGAGAAAATGGTGGTAGTACTACAAAAGCATTTGTATTGGCGGAATCTGTTGAAAATAATACTGAGAGGGGGGGTGAATCAGTATTATCTAGTCCTTTTAACAATTCTTCCTTATTTATACTTTGAATTATTTTTGCATATCAGTACCATAAAACAATGAGCATGAAAAAGAAAAACAGACAGTCACATCAAAGAACACCAGATATAAGGTGGAAACCCAATGTGGGTGAAAACCACCTGCTGCAATATGTCTCTATCTTCTTTCAAATTAGAAACTCCTTTTATAATGGTCTTGTACTGGTGCATTCCTTTACCAGTACATAGGCTACAACCTGCAGAGAGCTACAACTCTCTCTCGTTTTCCAGTCTCTCTAGGAAGGGAGCTACAACCCCCTACTTCTTTTCTTTCAAGGACCACTTTTCATAAATTTTCAAACTGGATCCATAAATATCAAATGATCAT
>APFE030847186.1:28437-47818 GCA_000404065.3 Pinus taeda
CCATAGGTTCAAATTCCAAGGACTAACTACCATGGACCAAAGGTAAGTTTTCCCACATGAAATAAACTTTTCTCTGCATAAAATTCTGCGAACTTTTCTCCACATGAAATAAAATTTTATAAACTTTTCTCTGCATAAAATTCCGTGAGCTTTTCTCTCGCGTACTTCTTAATTCTCATCATATTGAGAGCCATGCCATGGGTGTTGCCATCAAGTACAACACTTTAGCCATAATGCCAACAAAATCTCCAACAAGATGTCAGGAAGTACATCAGATCCTACACGACCTTCGCCATTTCCAAACTAACCATCAAGAAGTAAGGCATCTATACCATACTGCCTACCCCTAGTCGACCTTGGGAATCCATCTCCACAGATTACATGTCAGGGCTTCCTTCTACTAAGCATGGAAACGACTATGTTTTTGTGGTCGTCGATAGGTTCTTAAAGATGGCCATGATGGCATCCTACAAGAAGAATGTCACAACAGAAGCCACTGCTAAACTCTTCTTTGAACAAATGTGGGTACACTTTGGGATCCCACCGTCTATCATCTTAGGTTAGGGTAGTAGTTTCCTTAGTACATTTAGGTCCAGTCTCTAGTGATGGTGGACACCAAACTCATTAAATCCACAACCTTCCATTGCCAAATTGATGGTCAGATAGAGGTTGTCAACACGATGATCATACACATTCCATGTACAACTCAAAGCATCCACGCACATGGGATGAGAGCCTCCCCAATGTTTAGCATAGCTATAACCAGGCTCTCTATGGATCGACTGACCACAACCCTCTTCAGGTGGGCTTGGGATTTCATCCACAATGTCCCATTGATGTGGCCATGCCATTTGCAACTACTTAGGCATATTTGGCTCATGTCCAGTCTGAAACAGATAAGGAAAATAACTTCATTGAGCACATCCAAAATATCTGCCAATAACTCCACGACATTATGGAGAAATCAAATGCCAAGTATAAGTAGCGATGTGATCAACATCAAGTGCCACACAAGTTTTAGTTGGG
Source organism: Pinus taeda (assembly GCA_000404065.3). NCBI lineage: Eukaryota > Viridiplantae > Streptophyta > Pinopsida > Pinales > Pinaceae > Pinus > Pinus taeda. Next base: position 29,464 of record APFE030847186.1, read on the forward strand.
TGACAAAGTCTAGTAGAATTTGTAAAAGGAATGCCTTACCGGAGCCTATCAAAAACTCAGACCACTCCCATATGGTTCTTATACCATTACCAAGGTTGTGGGAGATAATGAACTTGAGCTCAACGTTCCCCCATTCCTTGGCCTACACCCAGTGTTCAATGTGGACCGTCTTCAACCATACTTTCCACCATTACTAAACACATTTGACATTGTAGAACGCCTCACACCAACATAGTTAAATCCAAATTCCGTGGAATAGGTTTCATGATGCAGGAGAATCCAATGGTGAGGCAATAGGTGGACAGGCTTCCTAAAGAACCTTTCAGAAAATTTCACTTTGATTTATTTTACTGTTAGTTTTTTTTTTCCAAGAAGGCTATTACAACCATTGTAAATTTCTTTTATTTATTTCTATTTCTTTTTAGTTATGAACGTGAGTTTAACAAAAAAAAAAATAGTTTGACAACATAGCAGGAAATGTAACTGTGCAATGTAACCGCAAGTAGTTCCTCAACTGAATGAGGCTACCCAAACTATTAAAAAGACAGTTCATAGAAGGCATGGGATTGCTGCTAGATAGAGAAAAATAGAAACATATTGAGATTGTAAGATTTTGTTGTCAAGCATAAACCAGAAGAATAAACATTGTTATTTTTACGTAATCAAAAAGACTGTTTCATGAATCATTTTCTGTAGATGTGCATGAGTGAAAAAATATAAAAGGAGAACGAACATGAAGGTTGTGCCAGCATAAGCTTCTAAGAATTAGGGGAGAAAATAAGACCTGTACGCATACGCAGAAATCGACATTTTTTGCTATGCATGACCAAAGGTACTCACAGACCAAGATTTTTTTTAACATTCAGTAATAGAACTTCTTTTTATCTAAATGTGCTTACATGTAATGAAAATGTTATACCAATAATTTGGAGCTAAGCACTTGCTTGATCAAAATCGAAAATTTATTGAGACTGCGAATATGAAAAATTATGGTTACAGGCTGTTACTAAGGCTGTTCTCCATGCAAGGACGCAAAGGAGGGAGCTCCACTCCCTCCTATAAGCAGGTTGCGGCTAGCAGGGGAAAAAAACCAATGGAAAATGTTAGAGAGCCTTCTGAAGGAAGAAAAAGCAACAATGAAGAGGAACAGGATGGAACCAAGTCACAGGAGCATAATGGCACAAAGGAAAAGGAGGAAGAAGACAAGGAGCAAGGAACAAAAGACAAAACACACATGGGACAATGTAAACCCAAAACGACGGTTACTCCAAGAGTCATTTTAAATGATTCTGCGTTGTAGATGCACAGGGACCACATGCAGACATATGCAATCATTTGTAAATTCATGGGTTTATCGCCCACTAAAAATCCTTACAAACATGGATTAAATACCACTGGAAACCAAAAGGCAGCATTGACATACATCTTGGGTCCAAGGGTTTCTTCACTGTGGTATTTGCAAATATTGAAGACAAGGACATAGTGTTTGAAGGAGGGCCCTACTTTTACATTGCAATAGGTCTCTGTATGCATCCATGGATCATGAATTTTGTTTCGAAACGTGAAACCTTTACATCGGTCCTAGTTTGGGTAAGATTCTACTCTCTACCTCTTGATTATTGGCAAATAGAATCTTTATCTTCCATAGGAAATAAGTTAGGACGTTTTTTCAAAGCTTCTGAAGCCACTAGAAGGCGAAAGTATACTTACTTTGCTACAATATGTATGGAGATAGATCTCTCTGGAGCTCTACCGGATGCAGTTATCTTCGAAGTATTTGATGAATAATGGATACAAATAGTAGATTATGAACACATTCCTTTTAGATGTAACAAATTCCACAAGCATGGGCACCTGTTCAGATATTTCCCTCTCAGTAAAGTAGAAAACAAAAGAAAAATTGACACAATGAAGGATTCTGAAAGCTTCCACAAGGTGTCACATAAAGGAAAAGGAGGCAAAAGAGGGCCAAAGACGCATAAATATGAAGGGCAACAAGCTAGCCAGAACAGGTTTCAAGTTCTCAAAGAGGACGAAGGTATAATAGAAGCAGATCAAGCAAAGAGAGGAAGTCCAGAGGAGGAAGGGAAAGAAAAAGACAATGAAAAAACACAAGATAATAACAAAAAGAAAGAAACTATGATGAGTGATGCAGAAATGGAGGTGGACCATGAAATGACCCAGAGTGAGATGGAAATGGAGGACCATGAACTACAATAAATTCTTGAGAAAGAGAACCTAGATTTGGAAGGTTTCTGGGATCAAGGAACGAGAGAAGGGTTAGACTCGTTACCTTTAGAGGAGTTCAATAGGGTCCAATAGCTCTTTATATGGAAAACCCATACTCCAAAGGTGGAGAGACAAAGAAACAATGATAAGCAGGGCAAAGAAGGAGTGAAAACAATTAAATCCACAGTAAGACTAGCACCCAGAAACCCAGGAAAGAAAAGAGGTAGAAGAAAATAGAATGTGCTATTGATGGAATGTGGAAAGCTAATGATATATTCAGGTAAGATGAAAGACCTATCCAGTTACTCCTTTAATAATCTTTAATTATGAAGTTCACTTCTTGGAATATCAGGGGTCTAGGTAGTAAAAGAAAACAAAGATTACGAAATAACAGAATGAAACAAGCAGCTCCGAATGTGATTTTCATCTAGGAAACTAAGTGTTCTATTCAGAAAATAAAAGAGATCCATAGTAAATGGCTCAATAGATTTGAGTTTCTGTAAGTTAAAGCGGAGAATACAGCAGGAGTTATTCTCACTCTTTGGAACCCACAAAAAATTGGTATAATACATGCTGAAGCATATAGGGATTATTTATCTGTGGTCATTCAACCTGTGGGAGACAAGGAAACCTACCTAGTGAGGAATGTGTATGGCCCTCAAAGAATGTATGATAAACTTAGGTTTCTAAACTCTCTAGAGAATCTCAGAGACGGATATGCCAGAATACACTAGATCTTGGGGGGTGATTTCAACTTGATGAAAGGACTCTTCAGCATATCAAACCTTTATCGATAAGATGAAACTTGTGGACATTGTAACGAATAATGGTATCTTTACTTGGAATAATAAAAGAGGAGGAGAGTCTCAAGTGGCCTCAAAATTAGATGGATTCATAACCTTAGCGGATATTATGCTCAATGATAAGGAAATGGTAGCAAGAGTTCTCCCCTTTGGAGGCTTAGATCACTGGCCAGTTCAACTGGAGGTTCAGGGCATTGGTACCCCTAGGAACAGACCTTTTCGATTTGAGAACATCTTGCTTTCCCCCCTAGATTTCTTCAACAACATAACCAAATTGTGGTCAGAAGATTTAAACATTTAGGGCACTAGAATGTTCCTTCTTCAGAGAAGACTAAAACACATCAAGCTCCGGCTTAAAGACTGGAACAAGAATGAATATGGAAATATTTTTGAGGAGAAAAAATCAATTGAAGGTAAAATGAAGGAACTAAACCAAGCCCTCATCAAGGAGGGATTTGATAAATTCAGAAGTGATCAAGCCAACAAATATCATCAAACTTGGGAGAAATTATGTAAAGAAGAGGAAATATTTTGGAGGCAAAAATCTAGAGGTCAGTGGCTAAAAGAAGGAGAACGTAAGACTGACTTTTCCACAAATCCTCCATGGTGAATAGAGCTCATAACATGATTTCTTTGATTAAGGACGGAGGAGGAAATCTTCTCAGTTCTCAGGAAGAAATAGAACAAGTTCTAGTTCAGCACTTTCGAAGCATAGCACAGGAAAACTGTCATGAAAGAGAGCACTCCATTAGGGACTTCACTAAACATATACCCAAGCTGGTTTCTCAAGATGATAATGTCAACCTTTATAGTCCAGTGACTAAAGAGAAGGTTAGTGGGGTACTCAAAGAAATGCATAATGGTAAGGTGCCAGGCCTGGATGGTTTCAATGTTGACTTCTTCAAAGCCTACTGGAATATTGTCAAACAAGATATTATGGATGTAGTGGAAGACTCCAAAATGAACAGAACTATTTTGAAGGCTCTAGACACCTATTTTATAGCCCTGATTCCTAAATAAAAGCTAGCCCAAACCGCTGATAGGTTCAGGACAATAGCTTTTTGTAATGTGGTTTATAAGATAGTATCAAAAGTGGTAGCCAATAGACTCAAACCCCTCCTTCCCACCCTAGTTTCTGTGGAAGAGTCAGGATATGTGGAAGGAAGGAAAATTCTTAATAACATAATTCAAGCACATGAAGTGGTGCACTCTCTAACTATAAAGAAAAAGGTTGGAATGATCATGCAATTGGAGATAGCCAAAGCTTATGATAAGCTGAATTGGACCTACATCAGGAAGGTTCATATAGCTTTTGGGTTTGATCACAACTGGGTGAGGTGGATCTTGGCTCTGATTACTTCTTCTAGCTTCTCTATTCTGGTCAATGGTTCTCCCTCAGAGACTTTCATTCCTTCTAGAGGCCTTCGGCAGGGTGAGCCACTCTCTCCCTTTCTCTTCATCCTCATGATGGAAGGACTGGGTAGGTCTATCAAGCATGCTAAAGAAGTTGGTAAAATCAAAGGTCTCCAAATCTCTCATAATGGATAAGCCTTGACTCATCAACAATTTGTTAATGATACCATACTATAAGAAATCCCCACAATCAAAGAAGCTCTTACGTACAAACAAATCCTCAGCGACTTTGCCATGGCTTTAGGTATGGAAGTTAATCTATCCAAATCTAAGATTTTTTTCTTCAATAATAATATTGCTATTCAGAGGAACATATCTAGAATTCTAGGCTTTCAAAGAGATTCTCTCCCCTCAAAATATCTGGGATTTCCTTTAATTGATAAACCATTACACAAGGGCATTTGGGAGCCAGTGATTAATAAATTATAGGATAAAATTAGGAAATGAACTATGAGATCCTTAAACTTGCCTGGAAGGTTGGTGCTCACAAAATCTATTCTTCAATCAATCCTAGTATTTTTGCTCTCAACTCTCCCAGCTCCTAAAGAAGTCCTGCATCAATTCAGAAACATATAAAGGGACTTTATTTGGGGCAAGGGGGAAGAAAGGAAGAATGGGCCTTAGTAGTCTGGGAAAAAATGTGCAAACCTAACAACCACGGGGGTCTTGGATTGGATGATCCTGAGATTCTAAGAAAGGTATTAGGGGAAAACTTATGGTGGCACTGAATAAAAGAACCAGAGGCTCAACGGGCAATCGTTTGGAAAGAAAAATATGCTAGCTCATGGCAAGATATGGACCACATAAGGATGGATGGTAATATAAAGGGATCGCACATATGGAATAAAGTGTGGGAAAATAGGGGCTTAGTTCAAGATAACAACTTTTGGGAAATTAGAGAGGGAGACTTAGCTTTATCTGGGAAGATAGATGGCAACAAGAACCTATTCTGTTAAAAGAGGATATGGAGGACCTTAAAGACAAGGCAGATACTAAGGGGCTTTCCAAGGTTAAATATTTTTGGGATCCAAACAATAGTATAGGGAAATGGAGAAAATGGAGGAGATTTGATTTCAATGACGATAGCCCCCTGGAAGCTAAGGCTGAGATACTAGTGAAATACTTAGAACAAAGGAAAAATTCTAGTATCAAGGGGGCATGACCAGCTGAGATGGGGCAACAACAATGAGGGTAACTTTAAGCTCAAGGAAGAAAAACTCATACTCCTTGGACTAGATTCCCATGCTCCGGATAGGTTTTGGAAAAACCTATAGAGGCATCAAGGCTGGATGACAATTAAAATTTTCATGTGGTTGGTTCTGCATAGGAAGATTCTGACCTAGGATAACATTCACAAGAGGGGTGTCATGGGACCTTCTAGATGTCAGCTCTGTGAAGCTCAAGAGGAAAAAATGGAGCACCTCCTCAACAACTGTATTTTCACTTCCAGGCTTTGGGATTTCTCTGCCTACATCTTCTAACAGTCTGACAGGGATTATGGGAGCATTATCCATACCCTTATCAACTCGAGAAGAAACCTTTTGGATAATGAAGTTCTTGGTTTAGCTTGGGCCCTTACACCAAGCTTCATTATAATTTTGGAATGTGTGGAAGGAAAGGAACACTAGAATCTTCAAGAATGTTAAGAAACCTTTCCAGTACCTTCATGATTTGATCCTAAAATAGCTTAAGGAGATGGTTAGCACTAGAGTTCACAATCTCCCTACGAATCAACCTTTGGAAACAAATATGAGGATTCTCTATCAACTAGAATTGTAGAGACTTATTCCTCAGGGCTTGGATAGGAAAGTTTCAATTTTGGACCCTGGCTAGATTTCTGGCATCCTCCCCCTAAGGGTTTTCTGAAATTCAACATTGATGGTGCCTAAAAAGGTAATCCGGGCATGGCTGGCCATGGAGCAGTGTTAAGGGATGAAAACAGAAATATTCTTTTCATCTTATATTTCCATTTAGGAAGAGCCACCAACAACATGGTGGAATTAATGGTAATGGAGCAGTGTCTAGAGTTCCTGGTCTAGGGAAACTACCAAAATATGATCATTGAAGTTGATTCTGAGTTAATTATTAACTCAGTCAAGAAAATCAGTTGGGGTATGAAGCCGGAAAAAGCCTCGAGCAACTAGAGACTGATCCAAGTCTTTCAACAGATACATAGTCACCTCCAGAGTTTGAGAATAGTCAGGTTTATTCATGTGCGAAGAATGGCTAATAAACTGGCAGATTTTTTGGCCACTTAAAGAGTGATTTGCACAGATAATAGGGTGGCGAAGTATTGGCAAGAGCTACCTCCAAATAGATTAAGAGCGAAGTGCCAAGACCAAGAAGATGGGGATAAGACAGTGTTTCACAATAGCGCCATGGAGGAGGGATACAAATGACTAGTAGTTTTTGGTTTAGGAGTTTACTCATAGTCGGGTTTAATGCGGGTTGCTTGCAGGGGCCAACCCTCGCATCCCAGGTTAATTTGTTCACTACAGTTTATAGTTGCAATAGCGTGGGTGATTGGGTTTTTGGGAGAACAGATAGGATGGTGGTTGATTCAAGTCATATCGGTTATGGTAGGGCAAACACAGGGAGAGGTCGGAAGCTGGGATCTCTCAGAGGCCGTGAAACGAGGGGTTTTTTCTCTTTGTTAGATTTTCTGCAGCCTAAGTGGTTTTCTAGTGATCGCAGCCCTAGCAAGAAGGAAGATATATTTTTTTTTGGGAGCGATTCCATTCAGAGCACTCCATGTGGCAGTGGGGTCGGTAGGAATACCACCCTCATCGCACGCTATTGTTCGTGAATGTAGGAGGGCACGATATTATCCCCAACCGTCGGATCCAGCTAGGTAGATCCACATACGAGACTGTTCGTGCATGTTGGTGGTTCCTCTGAGTAAAATTCATGATGCTTAGCATAACAATTTTAGCCATGACCATTGGATCGAGCCGGGAGATTCAACAGTTGAGATTAAAGAAGAAAGTTAGGAATATGGCGGGAAGCAATTTGTTCTTGGCGGGAGGTGGCTTAACACTAATTTCCATGATTCATGAGTTAGGGAGTGGTGCAAATGTGATAACTTCATAGTGTGGCACTCTTGTTCCTCTTCGGGTCTGAATCTAGATTCTTGTATTTTTCTTTGGAGAGTTGTAAGGTTTAGTTGTGGGGGCGAAGCTTTGGCCTTGGGCCTGGTTACGGGGTTTTTTTGTGTTCTCTCCTTGGCCCATGGCCCTTCATGATTGGTTGTAAATTATGTAATCCATTTTTTGATTAATGAATTAGAAGGTCTGACTCTTGCATTAGCAAAAAAAAGAAAACGTTACACCAATAATTAACGAACAAAAGGTAGCATTTCAAGTTCATGTTGTTCCATATTTTTACATTCCACATATAGACATATAGTTCCAAGTTTCTTCGAGTCCCTTCTCAGGACTAAAACCCTCGGTCAACATGACCAGGCAAGAATTAAAATAGAGGCCAGACTACAGGGAGAGATGTAGAGATTGTGACCACTACAAAAATGATACGAACTGCAAGATTGACTACAGAGAATAGTTGTGCAGATCTGAAGACCAAAAATGATAATCCTGCATCACCTATAGAGAATACAACTATATCTTAAATTAACAGATAGCCTCAAACAAGCACCAGGGCAAACTCAAGGGAACGTCCATACTTGTTTCAAACAACAAGACCAAAGATTGGAGATACGGCAACCACCAAGTCTGAGTCCTCGACACTGGCACAAGAGCCACCTGTACAACACAACGAAAATGTAATATAGGGCATCATAACCTGAATAAACCATAAGCAGACATAATACAAAGAAGTAATAGCGAATGAAAGTTTTGAGGTTACCTGAGTGTCAAGAGGGTTTGAACAAACCCCGAACCGGCAACAACGCCAAGAGGGAGAGCCCAAGCAAAAGGACCACAAAGCCACGGCCACAGAGCCATACAGAACCATGAATTCTCACAAGGAGCGACATTTGTTAGAAAGGAATAAAACAACATTAAAAAAAATTAAAATCGAGGAAGAAAGATACCCGTGGAAGAAACTGGATAATCACCAGAGAAAACAAACTGAGAACCTATCAAAGAAACCTGAACAGTTAATTCACAGTCGAGCCTCATATGCAAATAGATTAAGCCAGCAGACAGTAAAGGTTTTACAGTTTCAGACTGCCTTCAGAATGAACCCATAAGAGGGAGAATGTGATGGAGTCAGTGAATGGAGAAGGGCCAAGAGCCATAGCCACAACTAGGTATCAAACCCCATAGTAGACGGAGAAACTAGATTACCAACTGGGCAAGTGAATGACCGGGAAACGGTTTCACCCAAAACCATAGTGCTAGTGTGAAAAGTCCAGAACCTCGTGAATGGTGGATGCATTAAAGCCTCATTAAACCTCCCAAAAACCTCTACATGATTACGTGTGAATATCATGTGGTTCAGCTGCCATGTAGTGTCCACATTAGTAGAAGCGTGAATTATCAATTTTTTGGTATCAGAGCAGTTCTTTCCTTAGGTAATAAATTTTAAACTATGGAGGTAGAAACAAGAGGAAAGGAAGAGGTGTTTGGAGAGCAACTGAAGATTGATTGCGTGAAGAAATTAGGGTCCTAAGTGCCTGGCTAGCAGCAGTGGAGACAGGAAGGCACAGGGATCTAGTGGATGGTGATGACAGTGATGCAGAGACTATAGCTACAACAGATGGGTCCAAGGAGGAAGGGCCAGAAATAAGATTGTTGAAATCCATATTGTTAAATTATGGTGGCAACTTATCTATTGAATTTCTGATGGATTGGATTAACGAATTAGATAAATACTTCGAGTGTGAAGAGATCAGTGATGAAAAGAGGATCAGGTTTGTAGCTACAAAGTTGAAGGGGCATGCCACACTGTGGTGGGACAGTGTGCAAGCGGAGGGGAAAAGAGCCAAACAAACCACCAATCAAGAAGTGGGACAGGATGGTGGCCAAGTTGAAGGGTAAATTTTTACCCAAATATTATTTGATTGCACTGCATAGACAGGTACAAAATATGAAACAGAGGTCAATGACTATAAAAGAGTACACAGAGGATTTTTATAGAGTAAATTTGCGAGTAGGTTATGTTGAGGACAACCTAGAGAAGACTATGAGGTTTGTGAATGGGTTACGGATGGAGATACTGGACAAGATCAATATTCTCTTTCCTAGATCTATATAAGAAGCATATCAAAGTGCTTTAAAAGCAGAACAAAAACTTAACAGAAGGTAGAATGCGAGGAGAAGACATGGTTCTGGACGAGGAAGGGGACAGTCCTATGGTAGAGGCAGAACTGCGAGCAGCAATGATGAAGGCAGGAGTTCGAAAGCTGCAGGGTATCCAAACAAAGAGGGTAACACTAGGGAGGCAATCCTTACCAGCGAGGGAGAGGTAACGGCAGAGGCAGAGGAGCTGCCTACTAGTGTTACAAGTGCCACAAATGGGGGCACAGATCGTTTAAATGTCCTAAAAGTGATCAATTAGGACAAAGGGGGGCATATGTTGCTCAACCTAAGGAGACTGAGGCCCCACCTCAAGAAGTGGAGAACATGCCTGAAACAGGCAAAGCCTTGGTACTAAATAAATTTTTATTGAAGCTAGCTAAAGAATCAGCTGATCCGACATAGCAAAAATCTCTTTTATGAATTGTGTGTAAATCACAGGGGAAGAGTTTTCAATTGATTATCGATACTGGAAGCACTGAAAATTTGGTAGCCATAGATATGGTGGAAAAGCTAGGCCTGAAGCGATTGAAACACCCAACTCCATACCGGGTGTCTTGGCTACACAAAGAACACCAATTGCTTGTTAATGAGCAGTGTGAGGTGGAATTTCATATTGGCAGATATAAGGATAAAGTGATGTGTGACATTATGCCGATGGATGTATGCCATATACTGCTAGGAAGACCTTGGTAGTATGATAGGAAGGTGGTCCACGATGGAAAAACAAATTTCTATAAGTTCATGAAAGATGGGGTCAAACACACGTTGGTAGCCATGAAGGAAGAAGCTACAATAGAAAGTAGTGGATCGAAAGCCTTGTTGCTAGGGGGGAAAGAGTTCCTACAACAGTTGAGAGATGATGAGATTAAATTTGTAGTCGTACGGAGACCCAGGCTAGTGTTAGTTCATACTAAAATTAAGGATTTATTGGAAAAAGTCCAAGATGTGCTGCATGAATTCAACGATATAGTAGCAGACGAATTGCCAGATAAGTTACCTCCAAAACGAAGTATCAGCCACCATATTGATTTTATACTAGGAGCTAGCTTACCCAACAAAACCGCTTATCGCATGAGCCCGAAAGACAATGAGGAGATTAGAAAACAAGTACAAGAATTGTTGAATAAGGGACTGATTCAGGAAAGCCTAAGTCCATGTGCAATACCAACAGTTCTAGCTCCTAAGAAAGGAGGGGAGTGGCGAATGTGTACCGATTCCTAAGAAATTAATAAAATTACTATTCGATACAGGTTTCCTTTACCACGCATGGACGATATGATGGACTATTTAAGTGGAGCAACTTAATTTTCCAAGGTTGATTTGAAAAGAAGTTATCATCAAATACAGATTCGAGAAGGTGATGAGTGAAAGATTTCTTTTAAGACCAACAAGGGCTTGTATGAGTGGGTGGTCATGTGATTCGGATTGAGCTATGCACCCAGCACGTTCATGCGCTTGATGAACGAAATGCTAAAAGAATACACCGGGAAGTTCGTTTTTGTATACTTGGATGATATTATTATTTCAGTAAGACCAGAGGGGAGCATTTTAGACAAATTAGATGTGTCTTAGAAAAATTACAGCAAAATAAATTACTGTTAAATTTGAAGAAATGCACGTTTTTCATGAAGGAATTCATTTACTTTGGGTTTTTTATCTTAGAAAATGAGTTGAAGATGGATCCAGAAAAGATTGCAACCATAGTCAACTGGCCATCCCCAAAGAGTTTATTTGCAGTACGAAGTTTTCATGGGCTAGTAAGTTTTTACGGGAAAATTATAAGGGATTTTAGCGGTATCTGTGCACCCATGGTAGAGACTGTCAAGAAGGCCAATCAACCATTTCATTGGACTGATTTAGCTGAAAAGAGTTTTCATCTGCTGAATAAAATATTACTGAACGACCTGTTTTACGGTTGCCAGATTTTAACAAACTTTTTCAAGTTCGTTATGACGCCAGTGGCATAGCCATTGGGGCAGTGTTGAGTCAAGAGGATAAATCAATGGCCTATTTTAGTGAAAAATTAAATGAGAGAAGACATAAATATTCATCCTATGATAAGGAATTCTATGCAATAGTACAAGCAATGAAACACTAGAGACACTATTTGTTTGGAAATGAATTCGTCTTTTTTTCAGACAATTCTGCTCTGCAATATATTAGGCAACAAGACAAATTAAACTACAAACATGTGAAATGGGTGGAATATCTCCAAAGTTTCATGTTTGTGTTAAAACACATCAGTGGACAAGCTAATAAGGTGGTAGATGCATTATGCCAGAGGAGTTTGATCATGCATGAGAGCATAATACAGGTGTTGGGTTTTGAGCATCTTAAGGATCTGTACAAGACAAATGGAGATTTTCGTGAAGCATACGAAGATTGCCAGAATTCGTTGTTGAGGGACAACAAATTGTGGTTAGATTTTAACTTGCAGGAAGGATTGTTGTTCAAAGTGGACAGTTGTGCATTCCAGAGTGCTCAAGGGGGGAAAAATCTCATCCAGGAGAAGCACAATGGAGGTCTAGCCAGACAGTTTGCCGTATACAAGACATTGGACCAAATAAGTCATTTGTATTATTGGCCTAGGATGCAACGAGACATGCAACGATATGTGGCTAGATGCAAGATGTGTCAACTGGCGAAGGTACATAGTCAGAATACATGATTATACACACCATTGCCTGTTCTGAATAGACCTTGGGATATGGTTAGTTTAGATTTTGTTTTGGGTTTGCCAAGGACACAGAAAGGGTATGATTCAATTATGGTAGTGGAGGACCATTTTACAAATATGGCGCATTTTATCCCTTGTAAGAAGACTAACGATCACACGCATGTAGCACACCCATTCTTTACAAAAATTGTCAAGCTACATGGCTTGTTGACGTCTATTCTTTCATATAGGGACATGATGTTCATAGGTCATTTTTGGCAGAATTTGTGGAAGAAATTGGACACTATATTGAATTTCAGTTCCATGTATCATCCATAGGCCGACGGGAAAACTGAAGTAGTAAATCGGAGTCTGGGAAATCTACTACATAGCCTTGTTGGAGAGAATTCGCGACAGTAGGACTGCATACTCACACAGGAAAAGTTCGCTTATAATGACTCTCCAAACAGGAGCACAAGCAAAAGCCCTTTCCAAATCTTGTATGGTATGCACCCTCGAGGAGTGCACGAATTACAAGATTTGGGTCGGTTGGAATGGAGGAGTTCTGACGGAGAAGAGTTCGCTAAGATGATTGGTGAACTTCACGAGCAGGTAAAAGTTAAGTTACAGAACAACAATTGGAAATATAAAGAAAAGGCAGATTTGAAGCGCTGGGAAGTGTAGTTTGATGTAGGAGATTTGGTACTGGCACATCTACGAAAGGAAAGGTTATCCGAAGGAGAGTACAACAAGTTGAAATTCAAAAAGATAGGACGTTGCCGAATTTTACGAAAATTCTCTGCAAATGCTTGCGAACTGTAATTACCACCGGGATTGGGATCTTGCCCGTTTTCAATGTCGCAGACCTATACCCCTATGTTTCTGTAGACATAGAGGAAGATTCTAACGGTCACACATGGGATACACAGGGAGATGAAGAGACACTGACATGGATCAAGCAGCTACCCACAACCAAGCCTTTAGAGATTGACTAAATACTGGACACTCAGGTAGCTCAGTAGACACGCCGGAAGGAGTACTTGTAGTACTTGGTTAAGTGGAAGGGTTGTCTAGTAGAGGAAAACACCTGGATGAATGCCAGACAGATTCAATGCTATGGATATATGATTGAAGATCCATGGACAGGAGCCATGAGATTCTTTCACCCAGGGAGCCTGATGCAAGAGCATCCAATGGCGAGGCGACAAGTGGAAAAGTTGCCTAAAGCACCTTTCAAAAAATTTCACTTTGATTTATTTTACTGTTAATTTTTTTTTCCAAGAAGGCTATTACAACCATTGTAAATTTTTTTTCTTTATTTCTGTTTCTTTTTAGTTATGAATGCGAGTTTAAAAAAAAGAAATTAGTTTGACAATGTAACAGGAAATGTAACTGTGCAATGTAACTGCAGGTAGTTCCTCAACTGAATGAGGCTACCTGAACTATTAAAAGGACAATTCATAGAAGGCACGGGGTTGCTGCCAGGTAGAGAAAATAGAAACATACTAAGATTATAAAATTTTGCTGTCAAGCATAAACCAGAATAAAAATTGTTATTTTTAGGTAATCAAAAACATTGTTTCATGAATCATTTTCTATAGATGTGCATGAGTGAAAAATTAGAAAAGGAGAATGAACATGAAGGTTGTGCCAACATAAGCATCTAAGAACGTGGGAAGAAAATAGGACCTGTACGCATACCCAGAAATCAACATTTTTTGCTATGCATGACCAAAGGTACTCGCACACCAAGATTTTTTTTAACATTCAGTAACAAAACTTTTTTTATCTAAATGTGCTTACATGTCACAACAATAATTAACGAAGAAAAGTAGCATTTCAAGTTCTTGATGTTCCATATTTTTACATTCCACATATAGACATATAGTTCCAGGTTTCTTCAAGTCCCTTCCCAGGACTAGAAACCCTTGGTCATCATGACCAGGCAAGAATGGAAACAGAGGCGGGACTATAGGGTGAGATATAGAGACTGTGACCACTGCAAAAATGATAAGAATTGCAAGACCGACTACACAGAATAGTTGTGAAGACCTGAAGACTAAAAACAATAATCCTACACCTACAAAGAAGACAGCTGTATATTAAATTGACAGACAACATCAAACAAGCAATAGGGAAAAATCAAGGGAACGGTCCTACCCGTTTCAAACAAGGGCTGAGATCAAATATTGGAGATATGACAGCCACCAAGTCTGAGTCCTCAACACCGTCATTAATAGGGAGATCCCCAGGAAAAAGACCAGAAAGCCACGGCGACAAAGCCATACAAAACCATGACTACTCAGAAGGAGCGACATTTTTCAGTAAGGGATACAACAGCATAAAAAAAAGAAAAATCCGAGAAGAAAGATATTTTTGGAAGAAGTTGGATAATCGCGAGAGCAAACAAACTGAGAACCTATCAGAGAAGCTAGAATAGTTAATTCACAGTCGAGCCGCATACGTGAATAGATTAAGCTCGTAGACAATAAAGGTTTTACAGTTTCATACTGCCTTCAAAATGAACCCATAGTAGGGAGAACGTGACGGAGTCAGCAAATGGAGAAGGGCGAGAGCCATAGCCACAACCAGGTATCAAATCTCATAGTGGACGGAGCAACCAGATTACCAACTAGGCAAGTGAATGACCGGGAAAGGGTTTCACCCAAGACCATAGTGCTGGTGCGAAAAGTCCAGAAACTCATGAACGGTGGAAGCTTTAAAGCCTCATTAAACCTCCCAAAAACCTCTGCGTGACTGCACATGAATATCATGTGGTTTAGCTGCCACGTAGTTTCCATGTCAGCGGAAGGGTGCATTATCATTTGAACTACTAGAATCATGGCCACACAAAGCAAGCAGACTCGCTAGCAGCAGATCCAACTGTATCGAGTTGTCAAAGTAGGCCAACTCCTTCACCAGGGCAAGTGGCTCACCATGGACCAAGTTCAGTAGAAGTTTCTTCATCTCATGGAGGAATTCAACGCAATGGGGACCATTTCTTCCTAGGTGGGAAAAATGATCGAGGTGGATATTGGTGGCCACCTGCCAATTCCTCTTGGACCCCTTCTTTTAGTTTTTTCAGTTTTTCTGTTTCCTTAATTGTAGCACAATTTACTATTTTTAGCAGTTTCTCAGGTCCTGAACTTCTGGAGACGTTTTGAGGCCCTAAATGACATTTTTTAGGAAAACAGGGAGAAACATCGGTCGTTAGACCAATGTTTCTCATCCCAAACTATTATTCCTCAAATATATCTTTCTAACGAGGTATTGTGCGTGTCAAACGGAGATCGTATGCCAAAGTTACGACCCCAGGAAGTTGACGTACCAATTTACCCAAAATGGGGCCCATAGTTTGGCTCTTCATTTTCTAGGGTTAGGTTTTGGTTTTTTATGGTTTTCCATTATTTCTCAGCAATAAATAGGTCTTCGAGCCTCATGTAAGACAGTTGAGAGGCATGTAGCCACCACATCTCTTCTCAGAGATAAGCTACCATTGCCCAAGCTAGTTTATTTCCATTTTCTATTTGTAAGCATTTTTCAGTATTCTCCATTAATGGAATGAAGCATTATTTCTGCTGCATCTCTATGTTTATGTTTATTTCAGTGGTTTATTGCGTTCCTGTTTAAATCCGCATCAATATGTGGTTATGGGTATCAATGGTATGATGATGAAAGTTTTTTTGCATATTGTGGAAAAATGGTGTTTATGGTTCTCATTGAAAAATGATTTTAGTGATATTTAGTGTGACCACACCTATTCTTTCAGTTCACATAGATGTGTTATGCTAGAAATTTATGGATAGCTTAAGGTTACAAGAGATCTGAGTAGTTGCATATTGTGGGACATTGGTTCATATACATAGATTTTGTCTTAGAGGTGGTTGTCATTTAAAGTCTCCTCTTAGCACCAAAATTGTTGCAATCCTCGAGTTTTTAAATGGCGTTTGTAATTTCGTATGGCTTTGTGTGCCTTATAGATGCTTATGGATGGTTCTATGCACCTGCTGGTTTTTATGAATGTCTATGGATGGTTTTTTGTTCCCTCTGCTTTTTTATGGATGATTATGGATGCTTTTGTGTGACTTATGGAGGCTTATAGTTGTATAGATAGCCTAATTCAATGTTTTGATGTTATAGATGGATTGTAATTCGATTGTAGTTTTGATCTTTGTTGATCAGATGGGCATATTTTGTCTCTGATGTCTACATATATGGTTGATCCAAGCCTATTGGTTTAGTTTGTTTTCTTATGGTTTCTGGAAATGATAATGTTGTAATATTTCTTTTAGATAATGTATACAAAATCCAACAATTTAAAAAAAAAAAGTGCCCGTGAAAATATCAATAAATAACACTGCTTTTAAATAAATAACACTGCTTTTAAAAAGTAAAAATTAAATGAAAATATAAATTTTGGTTCAAAACAAATCCCACTTTATATACACATAGTACACACATGATATTAAAGTATTTTATTTAATGTTAGACATGGAAATATTGTATTTGAAATATTTATTTGTTATTTATATATTTTTTTCAATACCATGTAGTTACTTATACTTCTTCCTCATAAAAATATTATTTATGTCTCACATTTAAATGTTGAAGTAAACAAAACTATCTAACAAGATTTTTTTTATATTCAATTACTTTCTACATATATGTAGACAATTGATATTGGTAATTGGATTTATTTTAGGTGATTCAAAGGAATGATTGCTGTTCTCTGCAAATAAGTTTCATTGTCTCTTTTATATCTGTAATTTGTTTACTAATATAATATAGATTATTAAATACAAAATAAACTAAAATTTTAGTTTTATTTTAAAAAAATCCATTGATCTCAGCTAAATTATAATCTTTTAATAACCTAAGTAAATTATAAAAATGTAAATTGTAATTTTTGTAATAATTTAAATAAATGAAAATGCTATATGCCAAGTGATTGAAAGAAATAACGATATGAAAATCCTTGGCTGAAGTAACATTGGTTTGATTCGACGATCACTCTCTGAAGTTTTGACGATGGTTTTTTACAGCCTACTCTCTCCTGCATGCCACACGCCACGGGATGGGTCGTGTCTCCCTCCTGTCAAAACATAGTCTTAGGGGATAATAGATCAAAACCCACCTGCTTAACAACCCCATAATGGTTAGGAAAATGACCAGTCTAAGGATGGTGCCTCTTACCTTAATTAACAATATGTCTTAATATTTTACCAGTTTTCCGTATAGTGATGTGAGTTGGGCGAAGCCCAGGAGACCTGAGTTCAAATTTCACGGAGTATAGTGACCTGTTATGGTGGCGGCTAGAGGGGCGGACTCCCCTCCCGATGAGTCTGCTCTTGCTAAAATCATAGGATATTAGTATACCCAACTTACGGGTGGTTGGTTATACTCTTGGTGTTATAGTGGCAGCTATGAGGTTTGATCCCCGATGAGTCTGCTCTTGCTAAAATCATAGTATATTAGTATACCCGACTTACAAGTAGTTGGTTATACTCTTGGTGTTATAGTGGCAGCTATAAAGTTTGATCCCAGCTTGATAATTACCAATTCACCATATATTATATATATATATATATATATTTTACCAGTTTTCATAACAATATTTAATACGCCAACTATATCATATAGTGATTTATATAACTTCTGAAGTCTATATATACACGGGACCAACAAAGTATGTTAAATACTGCCGGCTATACATCTTCCTTAAACAAATATTTCATATCCTACTAAAAAGTATTTAATATGACCACAATCTTATATAATAGTTCATATATTTTTCGAGATTTACTTGTTGATGTTAAATACCATTACGTAGGCATATTACCTCAAGTAACAATATGCCTTAATATCTTACCTAATCAAGCTTTACCGGCATTTGTTCCGTTTCATATTAAATTTATGAATCGGTCATCTGCATAGAATTTCCGGAGAAAATTCTAATCTTTAAGTGGTTTAGGTTGAAATTAATTAAAATGAGAATA